>JAODAL010005314.1:0-145218 GCA_025379985.1 Phyllomedusa bahiana | reverse complement strand
GAAAACAATGTTAATTAACCTCTGATGAAAAATTTCCCAAAAATTGGGCCACAAACTACAATTTTGTAGCGTTTTAAATTGCGTGTTTTTCAGCTACACAACAAAGAAAAAATTGAAAAAACTCGTTTGTGAATTATGGTACAGGAAAATTGTAATTTTTGGCGGTGAAAAAGACGGTTTATTTTTGTCCCCAAGCAGAAAAACAAGCAAATTTAAACCCTGGTTTAAAATTTTGCCCAAAAATTGAGAAAACCAAAACTATAGCTTTGTAGCGTGTTAAAATTGCGTTTTTCCCATGTACACACAAGAAAAAAACTTGAAAATTAACCTTCGCTTGTAAATTAGGCTACAGGAAAATTTTTTTTTGGGTGAAAAAGACGGTTTCTTGGAGTACCACGCAAAAAAACAACGTTTAAATTAACCCCTGGGAAAAAAATTGCGCAAAAAATTGACACCAAAAATAAAGGGGTATTTGTATTGTAAAAACGCTGTTTTTTTAAATAATACAACAAAAAACGGGTTAGATCCCCTTGGGATATTCAATTGTGGAGCGATAGCATTAAAAATGTATATGCAGCAAGGGGACCAATGGACTTCAGATCCAAACCCCCAAAAAAACGAAATAGAACTTTAAGAGAAGCAGTCTCTGAGAAAATGAGACCCCCCCACAAAAATCGCTGTATAAAAATCAGTTCTTCTGTGACTATCACAATCGCCGCGGCACACCTTCCCTGATCGTACAGGAGAGGATGTGAGCTCCCAGCGTCGCCCCCCGGGACTTATATAGTGGGTGACGTCACAAAATCCCCCGGGCTCTGATGGCTTCATCTCGGCACATTATGCAGCAATCCCTTTTTCCCTCCCAAAGTGCTTTGCCCCATGAAAAAGCCATGTTCCACCCATTTTATCAATCAAAAGCACACTTCGTTCACCAGAATTTCCCCAAATTTCGACTTCTTTCAGAACTAAAAGTTTTCCTAAAATTCTAAACGAATTCCACTTCTTTTAGAATCAATTCGCCCATCTCTAAAACTGATGTCTGTTTTCCTGCTTTTTATCAGTCTAGGTAAATTGCAAAGCAACAAAAAACTACTTAAGACTGATGATGGGTGTTTGATGCAGATTTTCCTTTAAACTTTTTTTTGGGGCCGAAAAGAAAATGGGCCATAAAAAAGGAAATTCTAAGTGAAAGCTTTTTGATACTCCTCTTCACAGGAGTCCATTACTATTTTTGACTACAAAAACAGAAAAACCCGAATTTGTAGGGGCCAAAATTGTTTTAAAAATCCATATTAAGTCTGAAAAAAATTTCCATAGACTTTTTTTGCAGTACATTAAAAAGATTTTAGTGCAGAATGTGCACCAGGCAAAGGTAACTATTGTTTCAATGGTTTGGATGGCTTTACACATGTTGTAAGCATTGGTATTTTATGCTGTGTTTCAAATTTTGAAAGGCAGATTTTGTTTAGATGTTATACAGAATGGTTAGGCTCCTAGCGACTTTGCAGAATGCGTAGGGTTATTGGCATTTTTATCTAAATAAAGCATTCTAAAGTTATGGTATTTTTCATGGGCAATCTTCCCAAAGTATTAAAAAAAATGCCAGAAAAACATATATACAAAATGCAGCAAAATAATAAACACCACCAAAACCCAATTCATCTATGACATTTCATTGCGACTATACAAGAAACTATAGAAAACATACAGAAAATTAGACACAGAAATAAACATATTTAAAAACAACGGTAATATCCCTTATTCTTGTGTTACACGCATTTATAAAGAGGTTAAGATTCACCAGATCTGATTAATGTTAGATTTTTTTTCCACATAAAACTTAGTTTTTAAAAGATAAAATTTGGTCTAAAAAAATCAATAGAAATTGAAGAATCTAAAAATGCATTGCAGTTTAAATTTAAAAAAGATTACCATTGTATGGTTTGCTGGACTGTGAACAAAATTTAGTAACAAAAACTGCGGTGAGATAACCAATTAGACAGAGGTATTATCAGAGTTGTTTATGGTTTATTAATCTGTAAAGCATGCCAAGTTCATTTCAGATATTAGGACATAAAATCAATGCAAATGGTGAGAGCTGCTAAAGAGGTACAGACACTACATTCCCAGAAAAACACAAAATTTTTAGGCAAAACACAAGGATCTTTTATTATCTCATTACTGTGGGGCAAGCACAGTAAAGCAAATGTTGTGTGTACATCATATTTAATATTGATTAAATAAAACAAAAAAAACCCCATAATGACTCGAGGGTAACGTGCTAAAAGCCGCTTTAGCAAACAGCTCAAAAGTGAAGTTAAAAAATTCCTTTAATTAAAACCTTTCCCAACAAGCCCTTCAGGGGAAACATATTATTAAAAAAAAAAAAAAAACATTTTGCTGGATATGCTAGAATTTTTTGGCAGCCGGTCAGTCTGACCGAAAAAAATAAAACAGATTACATTTTTCCTGTCTGATTGGCAGGGTGCTGATTGGTTGTCTGATTTTCCCTGAAATTTCTGATGCAACACTAATTCTAAAACATTGATATCCTGAAAGAGATACTATTTGCTAGTAGCTCTTTACTTTGGCTAATAGAAGGACACTCCTCCTTCATGACATCCATATGCCCAAATTTGGTTTCATTATCATGCGACAACCCTTTGAACATACTGCAATAACATGGATTTTGATGCAAAGTGTGGAAAGCAGAATGCTAATAACGTTCTCTAAAGCTCCATAAGTAATCAAGAGTTTTGCCTCATAATGTAAGCACATGCTGATTCTGAAATGAGAAGAACATGTGCACCACAATCTGACTCAAATGTTTGCAATAATATATTTGCATTGTGTGGCCAGTACAAAACTGCTTATCTGTTCCAGGTTAGTAATGCGTTCTGCCTACACTCATTACTAATAGAAAAATAAGAGGCATGCCCATGTTTCACAGAATTATTGTTAACCCTTTCTTCAGACTGACATTTAGATGCATACTTTTCAGTTTCTCTTTGTAGAATCAAGCTTATAAGTGTCAAAGTAACAACAACAGCTACTATCTTCTCCCCAGGCAGCCCTTATTGAAGTTCTCGGGTCAGCAGCAGTCGTAGTCCAATGACAAATCAAGGCTCTAGTTTTATTGATAGAATGCTATACGGTATATGGCTACTTTTGGAATTTATGATTCAGTGACAAATTTATTTTTGTACAACTATTAGTACTATATTAAAATGCTACATGTCAATTCCCAAAACAGATGATCATTCATCACTATGTAAAAGAAGTTTGGTTATGGTTGTGTTTTTACACCAGTATGTTAGACACAAGCTTAAAGGGTGGTTTAAGCTGCCCTGATAGCAGGATGTGATAGAGGGAGAGAAGCTGAGCTCTGGGATACAGTGAGTTACAAAAGTATTCATATCCCTTGAACTGTTCCTCATTTTTAAACATTACAGCCACAAAGTTAAATGTATTTTATTATTATTTTACATGATAGAGCAACACAAAGTAGCAAGTATTTGTGAAGCGTGAAGAAAATTATATATGCTTTTCCAAATTTTTGTAAATTAAAAAACTGAAAAGTGTGGCGTGCATATGTATTCAGCCCCTCGATTATTGTAGGACTACCTTTAGCGGCAATGATGGCTGCAAGTCTGTTGGAGGATATCTCTACCATTCTTTTTTACAAGACAGTTCTAGATTGGTTGGCAAACATTTCTGAACAGTAATTTTTAAGTTATACCACAGATTGTCAATGGGATTTAGGTCTGGACTTTGACTTGGCGCACATGAATATAAATTTTCTATACTTCACAAATACTTGCAACTTTGTTCTGCTCTATCACATAAAATATCAATAAAATACATTTAAGTTTGTGGTTGTAATGTTTAAAAATGAGGAACAGTTCAAAGGTTATGCATACTTTTGCAATCCTCTGTATATAGGTTTATCTGATTTGGAGCAGAATTCAGTATTTTCTCAGCTTTTTACTCTCCCTTCTCTCCCTCTATCACATCCTGCTCTCAGGGAAACATAAACCACCTTTAAGAAAAAAAAAAAAAGACCCCAGTTTTTTAAACTTAACCTGCTTGTTTTCTTTACAGCGTTCAGTTCTCTCATAAATGAATGGTAGATGATCTTCTAATATTAGTGTATAAAAGTTATACATATACTGTCAACTAGCTAGACATTTCATTGTTAAATCAGAGTTAAAATGTCTCAATGTATTGTTTAATTCTATAAAACAGTTTTTAAGATATCTCACAACTAATGGTAAATATTTGTGACGTAAAGCTAGAAAAATAAATCAGTCTTTCCAAATCCAGCCCTCAAGAAACTGCCAACAGACCACATCTTGAAGATTTTATGTAATAATTTTAATAAAATCAATAATTTACATTTGTTTTCTCTATGGAAAAGCATAAAAGGGGTTTAACCACCATAGACTTTGATGGCATATCTCTAGGATATCCCATCACAGTCTGACAGATGCAGTTCTAACCTCTGGGAACCACACGTATCTTAACCCCTTAAGCCGAACGCCTGAAACGTAGTTAATGACCATTTTTTTAGTTTTTGCCTCCTTGTGTTTCAACAGTTGTAACTTTTTTATTTTTTCAATGACGCAGCTGTATGAGGCCTTGTTTTATATCGAGACAAGTTGTACTTTATGGGGGAATAGTACACTTATAAATAATTTCAGTATTTTTTTTTTATTTAAAAAAAAAATATATATATATATATTATTATTATTTTTTTTTTTTTACACCATTCACATTTCACACTTAATAACTTGTTAGATTAATTCTACAGGTTATTACAGTCGTGTGGATACCAAATATGTGGAGGTTTTTTTGTGCGTGTAATTTATGTACAATTATTTTTTATTAAATATTTATTTTTATTTTATTATTTATTTTTTTATTCTTTTTTTTTACACTTTTTATGGGTTTTTTTGTACTTTTTTTTTTTACTCCCATGAAGGGAGAACTGTTTAACATTTTTTAAAATTTTTTTTACACTTAGTAATGTATTAGCATATTCATATATGCTAATACATTCTAATCTGTGTCAGTTTGACACAGGCATTGATTAGGACAGCACACAGTGCGTCCTAATCACTGGCTTCATACACAGACAGCTCTGGGACCACTCTAGGTCCCCAGAGCTGACTGCGCAACCGTTCCCTGAGCTCTGTCGGGTGACCGGGTGTTCCGATCACCCGACAGAGCAGGGAAACCCTTTGATTGCGCTGCCATAACGCACCGCCACAATCAAAGGGTTAAAACATTGGGTTGCGGAGGTTTCCTCTGCTCCCCAATGCCTGCAGGACATGCTCTGGGATCGGGGCTGTGTAGTACAGCCCCGATCCCTGCGCAATTGCGGCACCGGGCGCAGCAAACTCCGATGTCTGCAGCGACGTCAAAAGACATCGCTGAAGACGAACGACCTGAAATGCCCGCCGTCAAAAGACGGTGGGCGGTCGTTAAGGGGTTAAGAACGGCTCCCAGAAAAATACGGAGCAGACTGTAGAGCCAGATGCTCTCCGTTCTGAGAAGAGCTGAACACACCGCACAGCTGTGCTCAAAACTCCCATTGAACAGAATGGAGAGCCGCATGTGAGCACAACCGGCTCTCCAGTCTGCTCTGTAACTTTCTGAGAAAGGTGCAGGTCTCATCTATGGGATCTGCACCTATCAGACTTTGGTGGTATATCCTAATGATGTGCCATCAAAGTCTATGGTGGTAAAAATTCCTGTAAGACATAGTTTGTGAGCCTCATTAGGGACTGGGAAACATTGTAATAAGGGTGGTGTCACACAAAGCCATTTTTAAAAAATACCACTATAGTTTTTGGTGCAATTTTCTGAGCCAAAGCCAGAAATAGATGCAAGGAGAAGAAGAGGGATAAATCCATCCTTTGTATTTTCAATTATATTTGAATCTACTCCTGACATTGGCTAAAAAAAAAAAAACTGCCACAAACATTGTAGTGTTTCAACCAAAAAATTGTGTGTGTGGAACCAGAGTAGCCACTGTAATATGCATTAAGTAAATACAAAAATAAAAGATTCAAATATAATAGCATAAAAAAGTATATTCAGTATAATAATATGTTAAAAAGGCAGGTTTCTAAACCATCAGAATATTATTTGTATATTACTTTAATGTTTTCCTTTGAAGGAAACAGATATAGGCTACTTTTCTTCATCTTGTGTTCATTGCAAGAATTCTGACTATGTCACAAGACTTTACCTCTTTTAGAACAACATTGAGGTTAAAGTAATGCCCCCAATTTTATGATGAGTTTAAAGAAGTGTTAAAAAAAAGATCTTTTTTCAAATCTCTTTCTTTTGTCTACAATGGCGTTAAATGCATAATGTAGAAAATTGGCTGAATGTTCAGCAACAGCTTTTATTTGACTTTCAAAATACTGTCAAGTTTACAACAGCTTGCAAATAGTAAAAAATCTGTGTATTAGCTAAAGGAAAGTAAATAAGGTGAGAATTTCCCAATAGTCTACTAACTTAAGTGAACACCTTAATACAGATTTTTTTTTTTCAATTAAACAAACACCGTTTCTCTATTGTACTATGCAGGCAGGCTGAATACAGATAACATTTTTTGGAAAATGTTTGGAAGGAGTGATATTACAAATTTAAAAATGCTGCAGTATGTCTGACTGTACTGGAGGCACAAAGTGTAGACTTCAGCTAGCTACGTATGAGTGGATCGGTTCGCAGTAAGTGACTTCGTGGGAACACCTCTTTAAGTCTGAGGGGAATTAATACTTTGATAAGGGCTGTATAATATTTAATCCAGCACAAAAAGGAGTTAATTCATTTTGGGCTAAGTACATTTGATCAGGTTAAATGTAATATGCATGTTGTTAAGGGTTAAATTTAAGCTTCCGCTTCCCAGTACAGTAATAGTTATAAAGACCACCTCCTTACTTTATACAATGATTAGATTATGTGTAGGATACTAGTGATGAGCGATTGTGTCAACTATCGTTATTGATTCGATAGTCGATATCGGCAATTATCATGACGATATCCGATAGTCGATAACAGATTATCGCCGTTGACCATTAAAATCTATGGGAGAGGAACAACACCTTCATTCTTACACCCAAACAGGGCTGGAGAAGCTGGAATTAACATCCACAACAGTAAAATGGATACGTGCTACATCTAAGGCAAGACAATTAGGCAACAAGAGTCACAGAAAAAAACTCACAGACTATTCACTATCCCTGTCTTGTACCACAGCATGACCCTTAAATCTGCATGACCTACAAATTAAAAAGTGCCAGAAGGCAGTATTATTTGAACCATCATTTAACTTGAACTGGACATTGGCTATACCTGTCCTGGAACGCAGCATAACCCTTAACCCTGTCTGACCCACAGATTAAAAAGTGCCGGAAAAAGGAGTCTTTGAACCACCATTTTAGTTGAACTGGACATTGACTATAGATGTCCTGTACCACAGCATGACCCTCAAACCTGTCTGACCCACAGATTAAAAAGTGCTGGAAAAAGGAGTCTTTGAACCACCATTTTAGTTGAACAGGACATTGCCTATCCCTGTCCTGGACCGCAGCATGACCCTTAAACTGCGATAAGCGAGAAGCGGTGTTTCCGCTGAACATGGTTGGCGGAATAATCTCAGCGGACTTGTGCGACCGCCCCCTCCTTTTTTGAGGCGGGACCCGTACTGACACTACCCCATCATCTTCCTCCTCGTCCAGTGAAGATGCACTCGCAAGCAAATTCTGCTAAAAAGACCACGTTGGATCCGCAATGTCATCATCATCATCAGCACAGGTGACTTCCTCGTCCTGACATTCTGCATCCTGGAGCTGCGGGTTACAAGCAAGAGGCACTGCAAGGCGTTGCCGACCAACCGGGATTTTTGCCGATTGACTGGCTTCCTTCTCCTCCTCTGGTGGCATCAGCAATTGGGCGTCAGAGCAGACAAAATCATCCTCTTTGGCCTCTTAATCTTTTGAAATGCCTTCTGACCCCAACCGCATTTTGTCATCAAATTGGTATTCAGAAAATGGATTATCCACAGTGGTGGGTACACCAGTTGACATTAGGGCTGCCTACGCTACATGTTGGACGGAAGCTGATGATGATGACATTAGTGGCCGTGACTGGGAGGACGAGGAGGTAAGACTGCTGGATGCAGGTTGCATTAACCACTGAAGAACAGATTGGCGATGCTGTTCGTTACTGAGATTCACAGGGCCCTGACCCAGCGATGACAGGCCTGACGGTCCTGCAACCGACAATCCGCTGGCTGGCGTGCTGTCGCCAGCACTGGAAGGAGCACCTTCTCTCGTACATCTATCTCCATGTCCTACACCCCTCTTTGCTCGCTTACCTCCTGCATTTCGCTCCATGTTCAGAAAGATAAAAATGTAAAAAGGTATGGAATAGTTTTTGACAGTCTCTTATTGAAAGACGGCAAATCACAGCTATTCTTAAATCCCTCTAATTTCCAACAGCCGACTAGGATTAGAAACAGAATTGTTTTTATCGAATACCTGTGAAATGTTCCGTAAGACCAAATCAACAGTGTTCTTCCTTCAGTCACAGGGATTTACAACTGCCCAGTAGGACTAGGAATTGATAGTTTTCAGCAAACTATCATACAAGTGCGCTATCTGCGCCAAGCTGAGATTCACAGAGCACAATAAAACTATTCAAAAGTTACACGGATGAGAAATTGTGTTTTTTTCAGCCATGAAAAACGAGAACAGTTACTAGAAAATTGGCATACAACGTGGCTATTTGAAAAAAACTGGGGGCGCACCACGTGCAATACAGCTATTTAAAAGTTATACAGATAACAAAAGGTTTTTGCACCAATGAAATACTTCAACAGTTACTACAAAATTTCTGTATCCAAATTTAAGTGCAAGGTGGCACTTTGCAACAAACTGGGCCGTACCACGTGAAATACTGCTATTTAAAAGTTATACAGATAACAAAAGGTGGTTTTTGCACCAATGAAATACACCAACATTTACTACAAAATTTCTGTATCCAAATTTAAGTACAAGGTGGCTCTTTGAACAAAACTGGGCCGCACCAGGTGCAATACAGCTATTTAAAAGTTCTACAGATAACAAAAGGTGCTTTTTGCACCAATGAAATACACCAACAGTTACTAAAAATTTTCTGTATCCAAATTTAAGTACAAGGTGGCTCTTTGCAAAAAAATGGGCTGCACCACATGCAAAATAGCTATTTAAAAGTTATACAGATAACAAAAGGTGGTTTTTGCACCAATGAAATACACCAACAGTTACTACAAAATTTCTGTATCCAAATTTAAGTACAAGGTGTCTCTTTGCATAAAACTGGGCCGCACCATGTGCAATACAGCTATTTAAAAGTTGCACAGACGAGAAATTGTGTTTTTTGCAGCAATGACACATGAGAACAGTTACTAGAAAATTTCTGTATCAAAATTGGCGTACAACATGGCTATTTGAAAAAAACTGTGGCGCATCAAAGTGCAATACAGCTATTTAAAAGTTACACGGATGAGAAATGGCGGTTTTTGCAGCAATGACAAATGAGAAAAGTTACTAGAAAATTTCTGTATCAAAATTGGCGTACAATGTGGCCAAAAAAGTTTTTAAAAAACCTGGACGGACAAAATAAAAGGTACAATTTCATCTCAGGTGCGAGGTTTGGTGGCTAAAAAGTGGTAAACAAATGCCATTTCAATGCAGGTTCAAAGCAGAGTCTGGGCTGCACAATATGCACCCTCCTTTCCAATGCCTGTCTGTCTGTCCGTCTGTCCGCCCCTCCCACCTCCCCCCGCTGCTGGACAGCGCTAGATGCTTCTTTAAAAGTCTCTGTCTAACTAAATAAGAACTGAAATTCTCTAATCTACCTATATTCTAATGTTCACAGCTTAAAGCATAGTTGTCTGTATGAATAAAGATAAGAACTGTGTCTCTGAGCTGAGCTGTATTGAGAGACACGCAGCACACGTCTTGCTCTAATGTTAGGCACTAAAAGACTGATGCTGAACAGGAAATGCTGGTCTATGCAAAATGAGGTCATGTGATTTTTCCAGCCAATGATAACCATAAACATCACAGTCTTGACGTCGCACACCCAGCTCACCCTGTTCTATGCTCTAAGCTGATTTGCTGGCCGCCAAAATGACAGAAAACGCTGAAAATGGCGTGATAGTAATAGATTATCTGTAAGATTGTCACCTAAAATATCGCGTGATCGGAAATTTCCGATCAGCTTAAATATTGTGCCGATTTCAACTTTGTCGATTATAATCGCTCATCCCTATAGGATACATTATAAAACTAATGCTATTCATACATATTATATAGCTGTGAGCCAAAAGCTTCTGATCCTCCGTGGCTAAACGTGCATGTGTTGCTACACCCTTCTGGTGGCAGCGTATCTCTCTAATAACAAATGGATTAAGCAATCAAAATTATATTAAATAGTCGGTCTGTTCCACAAAAATCGGTGGGTTTGGCTGAACTTTTTTAAATGTGTATAGCAAGCTTTAACTATAGCCTTTCCAATAGGCTTTTTTTTTCATTTAGGAACTAACATGACATTCAACTGCATCACTGCAACATCCCTTGTTGAATACTAATTTTTTATTTTTTGGTGTCTCTGGGCTTCCTCAGACACCTGTGCCTAGACATGATTGCAGCCTCTAGCATTGGTAGCCTATCACGTAACTCATAAAAGATATTAATAGAAATCCAGTTAATGGAAAAGGCACGTGGAGTGATCACAGCATGTGAAAGAAATTTGGGCACAAGTTCAATTAGTTTATTTCTTTATTTGACAAATCCATTGTGGATTTCACACTGGGAATCCAAAGTTTACCATAGGATTTCTGCCACAGATTTCACTTCGATATGCTGCATTCTTGTATGGGTTTAAGACATGGGTTAGCCCAAGTCAAAGGGATTAATCCATGTTCGACTACTTGGCATGATTTCCATGTGGAATACATGTCAAGAAGTGACATGTCATTTTTTCTTGCAACACATTTTAAGCTTGAATCAGAAAAAAAATACATCCTTGTAACACATACCCAAGGCAGGTGAACAGGAGAGGAAGACAGCAGGTGAGACCTGAGCTAGGCCCCCCAAGTTTGTCCCTGTCCACCTGCCCACCCAGCTCTAGATGACTGGTGGCAACTTGGCGACAGTACCTACCCTAGGTACGTGCACACAGGACAGACAAAAACAAACAGTATAGGGAAGTACGACGGACCGAGTCAAACAAGAGCAAGCAAGGAGGCACAAAAATTTAAGGCAAGAGAGGAGTCAGAAGAGCAGCCAAAAGATCAATAAACCAGAAACAGCAAGATACAAAGCACACCAGATCCAGACAAGTCTATCACCAGCAAGGACCAAGTGTCAGGTTAGGTATTGAATAGAAAGATCCTCCAAAGCACAGTTAATGCAGCGATGACCACCAAATGAAGTGCAATAAAACTTGATTCCTTTTATTAGAACGTGATAAAACTTACAAGCGTTCCCATGTGCAAATAGCCTCAAATCATCGGGATCGGCTAACGGGGATATCCGAAATGGATGTTAAAACGGGCGCGAAATATAGTAGATTTAAAAGATAGGAATCATTTGGTTCATCAGAGCAGGCAAAGAATTGCATCTGGTGATAACCAAAAGCCTGTGTTGGTTTTGGATTATACCCCGCAGGTTCCTGATATTAAGAAAATTTGTTTGAAATACTTGCCTGTACTATTGGAGGATCCGATATTAGAAAGGGTGCTATCTGACGGTTGTCGGATAGTCCCTAGGAAGGCATGTACATTAGGCAATCTAGTTTCACCAAACTTAATATCAACCCACAGACCACAACGTACATGGTTGACACAAAAAGGTTTTTTTTAGGTGTGGGGGTTGTCCGTGGCGTACTTGTAGTTACGTTCATACAACCAAAACATTTTCTGACAATCAAAATACCAAAAATAATAATATAAGAATTTTTATCAATTGTAATTCTACTCATGTGGTATATCTAGCGCAATGCACCATTTGCAACCTACTATAGATAGGAAGCACTTCCAGAAAAATCAAGGTACGCTTTTTGGAGCATCTCAATGACATATCTAATGTGTCTATCAGAAACAGATCTAATTTATATAACCACTTCAGAGAAATGCACAACTCTAATCCCAGGGGGCTAAAATTAATTGGAATTGAGAAGATTTCACGATCAGCCCGGGGTGGGGATATTAAGCGGGTCCAACATGATAGAGAGGCCTTTTGGATTTTTACCCTAAATACGTCAGTGCCCCAAGGTTTGAATTTAAGGAGAGAGTTAATGTTTCACTATTAAAAGATGGTATTATTAGTCAGTAGACTCAATTTTTCCTCATTATAATAATTTTTTTTTCTCCTCTCCCTCTCTCCTTCTCTTTTTCCTACATATATTTCCATATATGATTCATATTGGTTTGTTTTCTAGCTAAGTCATCTGTGTCTCTTGATGCCATGTTTTATATTGTATTTTTCCATATTTGTTTACAGTAACGTAGGATTAAGAATTTGTGTATTCATTTCAGTTTGTTAACATTCAAGGATAGCTCTTGTATTCCTGTTAATTACCCCCAGCACTAAGTAGCACCTTTGTTATTTTATTTTCCATTATGGGTTAAGTCTTGCTTTATTAAGGATGCTTAGTTTGTATAGCATATTTTTCCCTTCTCGTTCCTGTGTTGATTTATTCGGAGGTTTTCCGTGGGTCCCTGGTTAATGTTCATTTGGTATCTTTGGCTATGTATTTCACTGGGCCTCTGTATATGCATGGTACCTGCTGTTAAAGTGCGGGTGGATTCCGGCTTACCATTACCAATTTCAGATTCTTTAGCGCCTTTGCGCATGACTGGATGCCAGCTCTTAAGCTATGTTCACACGGCTAAATTTGGGCCGTATTTCGGTCCGTAATTATGCGCCGAAGTGCGCAAATTACGGGCTGAAAACGGCCCATTCATTACGGTAATTCACAGTTCTCATAGACATGTGAATTACTAGCGGCGTATACGCGCCGCTGGCAATTCAAGTCTATGGGCCGGCGAAGTGCCGGCCCCCTGCTCAGTCCCCCGCTCCCGCCCCACCCCCGGTCACACGGCGTAATTGCGGGGCGTAATTACGCCCTGCAAATACACCGTGTGAACATAGCCTTAAAGTGCGGGTGGACTCCGGCTTGCCATTACCAACTCCGGATATCTCAGCGCTTTTGCGCATGACCGGATGCCAATCCATCCGGAAATCGGCTCCGGATTCTATAACGCTTTTTGCGCATCATCGGAAGTGAATCTTTTCGGCAATCACTTGTATCGCGGTAAGCGTACATTATATGATCACATCCGGTTTCGGTGCCGTTTGTGCGCATGTCCGGCAGACAATCTTCCCCGCAGTTTTAGATCCAATTGAAACCCAGGACGTAGATGCCTACAGGTGCAGGGGGTAACGAACAGGTAATTCACCAATGGTTTTAGAGTGTATGATATATAAGAGTGTCTGATATATTGTGCTGGTATGCTATGATTAAGGGTGTGCATACACCCGAAACGCATAAGCCGATCCCGATGATTTGAGGCTATTTGCACATGGGAACGCTTGTAAGTTTTATCACGTTCTAATAAAAGGAATCAAGTTTTATTGCACTTCATTTGGTGGTCATCGCTGCATTAACTGTGCTTTGGAGGATCATTTGGATTACGCCCTGGGCTCTGGGCGAATGCGTGCTGATTATACCACCGAAACTGAATTACGTTTGGGGTGAGCTGACCTCTTGTTTTCTTGACTGTGTTGATTAAATAGAAAGCCAATGACCCGGTTCAGAACATGAGTGGACCAGCTCCCTGGCATCCAGGATAGAGACAAATGGTGGAGAAGTCTGTCAATCAACTCTGGCTGATTAACCAGTTTCAGCCCAGGCCAGCTACAGTAGATGGGTGTGTCAGGAAAACAATTAACAAGCCAGAATGTCTAGAACTGTGTTCAGACTGGAAAAGCAAGGAGAGATTAAGAGCCATTTTGGATCCGAAAATCGCATCCAAAATCGTTGCGTCAGTCGGATCAAAAAAACATCCAACATGCAGCTGTGTGTTTGGATGTGTTTTAGCTGCAGCAGGATAGCACCCTACAGTTTTAAATAGGGTTTCTGCTGCATCTTTCGGATCAAGAATTGACATGTTAATTCTTTGAATGGATCCAAAAGACGCATCAGATGGACGCAATGAGACACGCTTCGGCGATCACACGTCTCAATGCCGAGGCGTGTTTTACATTGAAAGCAATGTAAAATCATACTGCACATTGTTAGATGCGTGTTTGGGTCCGTTTAGAGTCTGAAACATGGATCCAAACACACATCTAAAAACGCATGTAAACACGGACTCAATGCGCCATGTGAACATACCCTAACTGCGCGTCCTCTGTCATTCTTTGTGGATAGAGGATGTTGCAGAGTCCCTAATGGACACAGATGTGACAATCCTATAAACAATGGCACAGATTCCCATTTACATCAGTGATATTTAGGTATCATGATGAAATCACATGTACTCTCAAAATACCTGAAAACTGTTTTTTTGTGAAAATACCCGAAAAAAGGTTTTTGTGAAAATATCCTGAAGTCATGAGTTTAGGCAAACCCAGACTTTGTGACTCTCCAGAGTTCTTTATTCAACTCTCTAACAATATAACTAAGTGAGCTGTTCTTTAATACTTTCACGTCTAACTTTCTACACGGAAAAGTCATTACTCTTTGCAGTGGTGGGTGTTTGATAACGTAAGCCTAAACACAATTTTTGCTTCACAAGATTAAGTTTTTCATCGTTAGAACAATGCGTGATTGGTGGCGAAAGATACCAACGAAACTGAATTATGGGAAATGTTTTCACATCTTAAAGGGAACCTGTCTTATTGATGAACTGTATGTTCACAATTGAGTCCGTGTGAACATACGTTTTTAGATACGTTTGGATCTGTCTGTCGGACCCTAAATGGACCAAAACACGTATCTTAAAATGTGCAACGTGATTTGAATTGCTTTTCCGTTAAAACACGCATCGGCGTTCACACGAGTGATCGCCAATGCATGTCTTATTGCATCTGTTGAATCCGTTCCAAGAATTGACATGTCAATTCTTGATGAAAAAGACGCAGCAGGAGCCCTATGTGAAACTATAGGGTGCGATTCTGCTGCATCCAACACACAACATGTTGGATAGGTATTGGATCCATTTAAGATCCGATCGCCACTGTGTTTTTGGATGCGATTTTTGGATCCAAAACAGATCTAAAATCGGAATCAAAAACACTGTGTGAACAGCCCTTTATGCGAAAACAAATAAGCAAGTCCATTTTACAATGAAATTATCATTGTGTTTCTCTTTGAATTTATCATTTATGTTTATTAATTTTATACATAAATCACGCATGTTCATTTATGTCACAGTATAAATTACATTGTGGGTTCTAACAAGCTGGGTCTGCTGCCTTTTTATTTTGTTTGTGGATGTTACAGTCGATATTTGTTTTATTTGTCATTTCTAGTATTGATTGCATCCTCTGATTGTAAAGTTCAGCAAAATATATTGTCATAATATAAATTATTATTAGAATTTTTTGTTTTATTCAGTTTTTCTTGTTATTAACCAAAGTTTTAAGAAAAAAAAATTTTTCAAATTGCGTTTTGTAATATATATAATATTAATCTGATGCTTGTAGACAAGAAGAAAATACAATTTTCTCTATTGCTCTAGTTCTTGTCTGCATTACAATCACTAGCTGCAATGCAGGCATAAATTACTTTTGCAATTAACTTGGTGCACAATGATACCAGAAAAGCAGTGGATACATCTTTCAGATTTTAGAATAATTTTCTGCTACGTTTAATTAGGACATTTCTGCAGATGGAAATGAGATGGAAGATTAATTTTACATTTTCTTTTAGCGGTGGTGGTATACACTGGTGGACAATATAATGAAGAATATTTGTGATATTCCCTTTTTTACTGAATGTTGCTCCACCTTATAACTGGCATACCCTGATAGCAAATATTCCTATATGAAAGTCTACTATGTAAAGGTTTAACATTTAGATTTTGAGGTCAATTATTATCTATGAAAAGACAAAAAGTATAGAATTTAAACAGGTTTATTATGATTACAGAACATGATTTATTCAGAAAATGGATAAGCCTAGAGCCTAAGTGGAGGCTGAGACACTGGAAGAGGGGTATAAAAATCGGAACACTGGCTATAGCATCCAATCAGATTACTGTTTTCATTTCCCAAATGCTTTATGAAAATTGAAAACTAAGAGCAGATTGATCACTCAACTTTACCCTTGCATTTAATTATTGGTTTTAGATTCCAAAATCAGGCTGCTATGCTCTTTAAAGATGCTTTTTTATTAATTTAGATTATTGACCCTTAAATGTGTAATTGTCTGTCATTAGGAAAGAATACCCCTTCACTATTGCCGCAAATGCAGTGGCACTTTTGTACATGCAACTATGCCAGTCCTGCAGCTTATCCCAATATCATCCCTGTTTTAAAAGGTAAAAAATACATCCCACAGATAAGCTGATCAGTTCAGGAAAATAAACATTACATGGGAATAGTTATTTGAGTATGACTATTCCACAATTCCTCCAATGTAAGGATGCATATAGATGTCATAGAAGAGTTAAAAATACACTACCATTGAAATGTTTGGGGTCAATTATAAATGTCCTTATTTCTGAAAGAAAAGCACAGTTTTTTTTCAATAAAGCTAACATTTATTGAATCAGAAATACACTTTATACATTGTTAAAGGTATTGTGTCGCAATTTTTTTTTTTGCAGTAATGTGTGTGTTTTCTATCTCCATTTTATTCTGTGTTACATTTATTTTCATTGTGAGCTTTTAGAGGCAGTTATAACAGAAACGTGTGTGTACCCCGCCCTGCCCCCCCGTCAAAGACAGCCTTGTGCTGTGTGAGAGCACGACACACAGGAAGCTGCCATAAAGTAAACACTGTAGGTAAGAGACTTGAGACAATTCCCATCTCATTATCTACAGTGAGATCCCTCACAGCCCCTCCCTGCTGTGAGCTCAGCATGCTCTATTGTCTGCAGGTCACAGAAGGTAGCCATGATTGTAGAGCCCAGAGGAACAGATACTGAACATCTTCTCAGTCACTCTGTGCTCCAGCAAGGCTGCCAGAGAAGCAACAGAGTTGGGTGGTAATACCTTATCAATTCTGCAGACAAGTGTCCTCCTATGATATACATCATTCCCCTCTGATATACATCATTCCCCTCTGACATACGTCGTTCCTGTTTAGTTCCTCCTGTCGTACACGTTGTTCCCCTCTGACACACGTCGTTCCTCTTTAGTTCCTCATGTCGTTCACGTCGTTCCCCTCTGACATACATCGTTCCTCTTTAGTTCCTCCTGTCATACACGTTGTTCTCCTCTGACATACGTCGTTCCTCTTTAGTTCCTCCTGTCGTACGCATCGCTCCCCTCTGACATTCGTCGATCCTCTTTAGTTCCTCCTGTCGTACGCGTCATTCCCCTCTGACATACGTTGTTCCTCTTTAGTTCCTCCTGTCGCACACGTTCTTCCCCTCTGACATACGTTGTTCCTCTTTAGTTCCTTCTGTCGCACACGTCGTTCCCCTCTGACATACGTCGTTCCTCTTTAGTTCCTCCTGTCGTACACGTCGTTCCCCTCTGACATACGTCGTTCCTCTTTAGTTCCTCCTGTCGTACACGTCGTTCCCCTCTGACACACGTCGTTCCTCTTTAGTTCCTCCTGTCGTACACGTCGTTCATAGGATATGTAGACGTTGGCCACCTGTGGATACCTGTGAGCAGGGATGAAGACATGTACTGTGGCGTTCCTTCTGCATATCCATAGTGAAATAGAGTAAGGGTATGTGCACACGGAGTCTTTGGATCCGTGTTGGGTCCGAAAAGCGCATCCAAAAATGCAGCGTCTTTCGGATGCAAAACGCAGCTGAGTGTTTGGATCCATTTTGGCTGCAGCAGGATCGCACCCTATGGTTTATTATAGGGCCCCTGCTGCGTCTTTCGGACCAAGAATTGAAATGACAATTCCTGGAACAGATGCGAAATACGCAGTGAGACGCGTATCGCCAATCACTCGTGTGAAAGTCGATGTGTGTTTCTAATAAACAGCAATGTAAAATCACACTGCTATTTATTCGATACGTGTTTCGGTCTGTTTGGGGACTGACAGACCGATCCAAACACATATCAAAAAGCATATTTTACACGGAGTCAAAGACGCTGTGTGAACAGACCCTAAATGTAATCACAATTTCACTCTGGTTATTCTTTTTTCAGCTATGGATACAAAAGCAGCACTGTATGTGTCCAGTCACCTCAAAAAATGGTTACCCGGAATCTACAATCCACATCCCCCTCCTTATGCACACAGGGGAGGGGGAGCCTTGTGACGTCACCACCAGCCCAGCCCACATTCACAGCAGTGCTGTAATACATCCTATTTGAACATGAACCAATTTTTTTTTTCTTGGATATGCTCCCTCTGGTGGCTAAGAGTGGGAAACCTTGAAAACTATTATGCATTTTTTAATATTTACCACAAATTGAATGAAGAAAAAAAATACTAAAATTTAGCAAAAATGAAACAAAATTATTTCATAAATTTAAAAATAGAAAATTTTGATGACAGATTCCCTTTAATGTGCTAAATAACTATTCTAGCTGCAAACGTCTGGTTGTTAATGCAATATCTACATAGGTATATAGAGGCCCATTTCCAACAAACATCACTCCAATGTCTAAAGGTACAATGTGTTTGCTAACTGTGTAAGAAAGCTATTGGATATTTTGAACAACCTTGAAAACCCTTGTGCAAGTATGTAAGCCCAGCTGAAAACAGTTTTGCTGGTTAGAGAAGCTATAAAACTGACCTTTCTTTGAGCTAGTTCGATTAAACTCGCAAACTAGCCATAAAAAGAGACCTTTCATCGGAAACTTCACAATCTACTCTTGAACTGAGAGATGAAGGCTATTCCATGCGAGAAATTGCCAAGAAACTGAAGATTTCCTACAACGGGGGTGTACTATACTCCCTTCAGAGAAGAGCAAAAACAGGCTCTAACCAGAGTAGAAAGAGAAGGGGGAGGCCCCGTGTACAACTGAGCAAACAAGACAAGAAATTGAGTCTCTCTCTGTTTGAGAAATCGCCTTACAGGTCCTCAACTGGCAGCTTCATTAAAGAGTACCTGCAAAACGCCAGTGTCAACATCTACAGTGAAGAGGCGACTCCGGGATGCTGGCCTTCAGGGCAGAGTGGAAAAAGAAAAAGCCATATCTGAGACTGCTAATAAAAAGGAAAAGATTAATGTAGGCTAAAGAACACAGACATTGGACAGAGGAAGATTGGAAAGAAAGTGTTATGGACAGACGAATGAAGTTTGAGGTGTTTGGATCACATAGAAGAACATTTGTGAGATGCAGAACAACTGAATAGATGCTGGAAGAGTGCCTGACACTATCTGCCAAGCATGGTGGAGGTAATGTGATGGTCTGGGGTTGCTTTGGTGCTGGTAAAGTGGGAGATTTGTACAAAATAAAAGGTATTTTGAATAAGGAAGGCTATCACTCCCTTTTGCCATGCCATGCCATGTGGACAGCGCTTGATTGGAACCAATTTCATCCTGCAACAGGACAATGACCCAAAGCACACCTCCAAATTATGCAAGAACTATTTAGGGAAGAAGCAGGCAGCTGGTATTCTATCTGTAATGGAGTGGCCAGAGCAGTCACCAGATCTCAACCCCATTGAGCTGTTGTGGGAGCAGCTTGACCGTATGGTACGCAAACAGTGCCCATCAAGCCAATCCAACTTGTGGGAGGGGCTTCTAGAAGCATGGGGTGAAATTTCTCCAGATTACCTCAGCAAATTAACAGCTAGAATGTCAAAGATCTGCAATGCAGGAATTGCTGCAAAGGAAGCATTCTTTGACGAAAGCAAAGTTTGTAGTAGAAATTATTATTTCAACTAAAAATCATTATTTCTAACCTTGTCAATGTCTGGACTATATTTCTATAGATTCTGCATCTCATTTGATAAAGTATGAGTTTTTAGGGAAAACACTAAATTGTCTGGGTGACCCCAAACTTTTGTGTATTTCACAGATAAGTGTCATGAAAGTGGCTGTCATGCACAGGCATTAGCGTGGTTATCTGCCATAAATTATGGCAGAGGCCGCACTTTTGGTCCTGATGCTGTTTTGAAGCCATATTTTCTGTATATCAGTCTGAACGCTGTCTGATGTCAGTTCTACCTGTATAACTCATTTGCTAGCCTTGTACTGAGCTACAGGTGAGTTAAACTGGGTGTAATTGACAGCTGTCTTTACCACGCAGGCTGTGTTCTGGATGTCAGGGAGTCGGTCAGGCCTGGACTGCCCTTAGGGCAAACCGGGCATTTGCCCGGCGGGCCGCTGGGGTCCGGGCCGCAGGGCAGGCTCGGAGCGCCCGCCGAGGGAGCCGGTGTTCCCCCACCCGGCGGGCCCCGAGTGCTGGCGCACGCACAGGAGCCGCAATGGTCGCATCTGTGACCGGACCCCTGTGGCAGTGGGCTAAAAGGTCCCCCTCGCCACACGGTGCACGGCGGGTCACCGACCCAGCCATGCAGCCATCACGGCCGCCTGCACCGCACGGTGCAAGCAGCGGCCGAGGCTGAACAGTTGGGATCTACTGATCCCGTCTGTTCAGCTCCCAGGAGGCAGCGGGCAGGTGTGCGATGTGATGATGCCATCGCGCGCCTGCTCCACGTCCCACGCTCTGCTGCCGTCGGCACTCCGGACCAAGAGAAGAGAAGAGGAAGCAGAAAGCAAGGACTTAGGTAAGTATTGGTTTTTATATTTTTTTAAAACTACTAAGCCCTGCCTGCATACCTATATACTGCCCCATTACTTCCCTGCCTGGCTATATACTTTGCCCCAATACTGCCCTGCTCCTGGTATAACTGCCTCATAACTGCCGGGCAGGTTATATACTGCCTCATACTGCCCTGCTGAAATACCTATATATTTGCCCCATACTGCCCTGCCGGGCTATATACTGCCCCATTACTGCCTGCCTGGTAATACTGCCCCCCATACTGCCCTGCCTGGCTATATACTGCCCTGCCTGCATTACCTAATTACTGCCCATACTGCCTGCCTAGCTATATACTGCCCTGCCTGCATACTATATACTGCCCCATACTGCCCTGCCTGGCTATATACTGCCCTGCCTGAATACCTATATACTGCCCCATACTGCCCTGCCTGGCTATATACTGCCTGCCTGCATACCTATATACTGCCCTGCCTGCCTACCTATATACTGCCCCTGCCTGCCCATATAATGGCCCTGCCTACCTATAAGTGGCCCTGCCTACCTAAATACTGGCCCTGCTTACTTATATACTGGCCCTGCTTACTTATATACTGTCCCTGCCTACCTATCTACTGCCCCCCGCCTGCCTATATACTTTGGGCCCCGCCTACCTTAAGTGGCCCTGTCTGCTTATATACTGGCCCTGCCTGGCTACATAGTGGCCCTGCCTGCCTATATTCTGATCCTGCCTGACTATATACAGGCCCTGCATACCTACATAATAGCCCTGCCTGGCTACTTACTGGCCCTACACGGCTAATTACTGCCCCTGGCCCTACCTGGCTAATTACTGCCCTGGCCCTACCTGGCTAATTACTGGCCCTACCTGGCTAATTACTGAGGGCAGCCCTAGCTAACTGGCTTGGTACTGGGGGCAGCCCCAGCTAACTGGCTAATTACTGGGGGCAGCCCCAGCTTCCTGGCTAGTTACTGGGAGCAGCCACAGATACCTGTCTAGTTTGGGGGCAGCCCCAGACTACATGGCTAGTTACTGGGGGCAGCCCCAGCTACCTGTAGATGTGGGCACCCAGCTACTGGCTAGTTACTGTTTGGGCAGCCCCAGCTACCTGGCTAGTTACTGGGGGCAGCCCCAGCTACCGGGCTAGTTACTGGGGGGAGCCCCAGCTACCTGGCTAGTTACTGGGGGCAGCCCCAGCTACCTGGCTTGTTACTGGGGGCAGCCCCAGCACCCGGCTAGTTACTGGGGGTAGGCCCTGTCTACCTACCAAATTTATGGAGGAAGGCCCTGTTTCCTACCCAATGGGGCGTCTACCTATTTACATGCCCTTATCTGACATTTTTAAATTTCTAATTTTTAGGGTCTACCATACGCTGTTGGGGGAATTGATATGAAAGTGCTGGAAAAGAGAGGAGCCTAAGTTGTATTTGTGGTAAATCCTACAGGGACGAGTATTTACCACTAGAAGAGGACATTGCCCTTTCTGTTACTGGACAGAGAAATAAATGGAAGGGAAAAACTCTCAGGGAAGACAAACATGGAGGTTTGGGCCAGAAGGAGAAGAAAAGGAGGGAAGAGAACAACTCCATCAGAGATTACGTCTCCCGTGAGTCCCTGCTGTTTAGGGGTCATTTACTTCTGTGCTGAGTCAAATGCTGTATTGATGTGATGGTGACCTGACTTACTGGGGATTTGATTGGTGGGGTTGTAGGTTATGTTGGTGCTTATGTAGTGTCAGTGCCCGGGCTTGTCCTGATTGTAAAAGCAAGTGCAACCTGACTCTGTGATGAGGGGTTTCTCTGCACCCCTGTTTCTTGCTTTCTTGTGTTTAGGGGGCTCTCACACAGAGCGGTTTTGGTGCATTTTTGATGCGTTTTTTTTTTGTGCAGAAATGTACAGCATTAACTGCTCTGCCTTTCTGCACAAAAACGCACGAAAAAAAAACATCAACAATGGACCAAAAGTGCTCCGTGTGAAAGCACCTTTATTTTAGAATGTAGTTTATTTTAGAAAGTGACGAGGTGCGAGAACAAGGGACATTTTGTAAGCGGATATTGTATGTGGGCTGGTGGGGGCTTTGTGCCAGGGCTGATTTTTATTCCCAGTCCGGCCCCGGAGCCGGTCCAATCACACTCTGGATTGGGACTCTGACATCCTATTTAAGATCCCTCATGCTCTGAATACTTGGCTGGTGATAGTTTTTGGCTTGAGTTGGTGTGCGTTGTATACTTTTTGGATTACCTGGATTACTGACCTTTTGCCTGCCTTTTGATCTATGTTTTCTTCCTGTCATTTGGTACTGTTTTGCTCTTCCTGGTTTTGAAGCTTTTTTGCTGTGCTATTGTGTTTGGTCTGTCTTGTCTGTTTGGTGTTTACACATACTCATTTTAGGAACCATCACCTAGTTGTCGCCGACCATTTAGGGTCGGGTCGGCAAGAAGGAGGGGACAGCCATGGGGGACTTAGTGCTAGGGCACACTGTCTGTCTGTTCCTGTAGATACATGGATCCTTACTGATAGCTTGGGGAAAAAAAACATTACATAGCCATGCATATTTCAGGTTGATGGTACCTCCACTGAAAGAAGAATTATGGATGACGTAGTGGCCTGAGAACCACTTTTATGAGCCATTGAAGAAAGATACTAACAGACTACAGCTGTCCAAGTATTAAACAGCAGGTCACTAATTTAAATGTAGATCTATGAATGCAGCAAAGTGTGTTTGGCTGCGATTTCTTACTACACTGAGTTATCTCATTTCTGATTACAAGAAAAGCCACTAAAATACATTAAAAAGTTGAAACAACTTTCTGTGTTACTGTACGATAGTGCTTTACTCCGTGTTCTAGCCATGGGTGAGAGAAGATGGACTCATAGGGTTGTCTTTGTTGAAATAACCTTTTATAAGGAAATTGTATATAAAAATACTGGGCCTCATTTATGAAAACTGTCTAAGTGTAAGACTGTCCTGCTCTGCAAAAATGAAATCTGAGCTCTGATTGAACAAAGACAGCCTTACGCTTAGACAGTTTTCATAAATGAGGCCCAAAGTTATGTGAATCTGATCACATCAGCAGCACTATATACATACATACACACATTGGTAGTTTCCTCTCTTTCAAACACTGATCTACTAACATGCAGCCAGTTGTATACCAGTTGCTGAAAGACAGCATTATCCAAACTTCAGCTGCTAATAATTATTTAGAATAATAATCTTATGATAATGGTTATTTATAGCCCTAACATAACAACAAAATCAGACATTACAGGGTAACACAATGTTCAACAATTTAAACAATAGACATGGGGGGGCCTCTTTGCAGGTGTTTACAAACCATGAAGAGATAGAGGTTAATTTTGTACAAAGCTGTGATTCATCTATTCAGTGCCTGTATATACAGATACCGTGCATTTTAATTTAAATGGGGGGTGATACTAGTGTTTAAAAATAAAAAAGGTTTTAAAAATCAAAATTATAAAACATGTTAGTGTTAGATTATTAGCAAAACAGAGAGCAAGATGGTTCCCGAAACAGGATAAAGGTGATTTGGGAAAGGGTCAGCAATGGGGGAAAAGTTTTGAAAAGCAAGAGTTTTTAAAATTTTAAATTTTCAATCTATAAGGGAGGGGAAAAAAGCAAAGCCTTTACTGGCACAATAAGGAGAGGAAATGGGGAATATACCGGGGTCAGAAAAAATTGGTCTGCTGGTTTAAAAAAAAAATACGGGAATTTTTAAATAAAATTTTTTAAATAATGGCCCAAATACCCTTTGCTTCACTCTTCAAACAAGTTTTTTGAGCAGCTGACCCTATGTACAAAAATATTGAGGGAAAGCGGATTACTTTCCAAATCGCATCGGGCCCCCTAATTTTGAAAAACGGAAATTTTATCAATAAGATACCCGGGGATAGCCCCCGATAATAGATTATCGCCAAAGACCATTAAAGTCAGGGGAAAAGGAAACAACACCTTCATTCTTACACCCAAACAGGATGGAAAAAGCCGGAATTAACACCACAACGGGAAAAATGGTACGGCCCACATCTTAGAAAAACCCCTTTTGGTTTTAATAAAACCCCACAGAAAAAAACTCACAGACCATTAAACTATCCCTTTCTTGAAACCAAACGGGCATGACGCTTAAACCTGCATCCCCCACAAATTAAAAAGTGCCAAAAGGGCCCAGTAAATTTGAACCATCTTTTTTCCCTTGAACGGGACTTTGAATATCCCTTCCGGGAACGCGGGCATGACCCCAAACCTGCATGACCCCAGTTTAAAAAAGGGGGCCCGGGAAAAAAGGGTTTTTCCCAACCACCATTTTAAGTTGAATTTGGAAAAAAAACCCCCCATTGCCTATCCCTGCCCTGGACCCCCAAGAAATGCCCCTTTAAAAAACCTGTCTGACCCCACAGTTTAAAAAAAGTGCTGGGAAAAGGAGTCTTTCAACCACCTTTTTAAATTTAAACTGGACTTGGGACTATACCGGGTCCCGGACCGAAAGTATAAACCATTAAACCGTTTGACCCCCCAAATTTAAAAAAAGTGCCGGGAAAAGGGGGCCCTTTTGAACCACCATTTTATTTTGAACGGGACATTAACTATTTTTGTCCGGGACCGCAGTAGGACTATTAAAAACCCTGTCTGACCCACAATTAAAAATGCTGGAAAAGGAGTCTTTAAACCCCCTTTTTTTTAGTTGAATTTGGACTTTGGGAACTATCCCTTTTCCTGGACCGCATATCCCATTAAACCTTCTAAACCCCCAAATTAAAAAGTGCCGGAAAAGTTTCTTTCAACCACCATTTTATTGAACTGGAAAATTAAAACCCCCCCTTATAATTCCTGCCCTTGAAAAAAAACCGGGGGGCCAAATTTTATTAAAACCATTAAAACTGCCCCTGAAAAACCTTTGTCTGCCCCCACAGTTTAAAAAAAGTGCGGGGGGGGGGGGAAAAAAGGAGTCTTTCAGCCACCATTTTAGTTGAAGGGGACATTGACAAAACCCCTTGTCCTGGACCCAGTAAAAACCATTCAACTTGCCCTGCCCCCCAAAAAAAAGTCCGGGGAAAAGGAGCCTTTTAAAACCACCATTTTAGTTGAACGGGACATTAACTATACCTGTCCTGGAACGAAATTGGCCCAAATCAACTTGTCTGCCCCCCAAAAATTAAAAAGTCCCGGGAAAAAGGAGCTTTAAAACCACCTTTTTAAAATTAAAGGGACATTAACTATATCTTCCTTACCGCAGTATGCCCCTTTTAAAACCCCTGTCTGACCCACAGTTTTAAAAAGTTGGGGAAAAAGGGGAGCCCTTTCAACCACCATGTTATTTAAAAACTGGACATTGACTATCCCCTTTCTGTACCACAGTATAAACCTTTAAAACCTGACTGCCCCAAAAGTTTTAAAATCCCGGAAAAAAGGGAGTCTTTAAACCCCCATTTTTTTTTTCCGGACATAGACTATCCCTGTCCTGGGCCACAGCATGACCCCCCAAACCTGCATAAACTCCCCAGTTTAAAAAAAGGGGCCGGGAAAAAAAGGAGTTTTTTCAACCACCTTTTTTAGTTGAACGGGACATTACTTTTTATCTGTCCGAAACCGAAAAATAAACCATTAAACCTGCCCTACCCACAAATTAAAAAGGGGCCAAAAAATAGGAGCCCTTTCAACCACCATTTTTATTTCACAAAATTTGACTAAAACCTGTCCGGGGCCACACCCTTTACCCCCCAAACCCATGCCCTCCCACTTTTTAAAAAGTGCCCGGAAAAAAGGGAGGAAAAGTCCCTTTTTGGCCAACGGCCCAAACCATAATTTAAAAATTTCCGGGAAAAAGGGACCAACCCCTTTTACCTGTCCCCTGGGCCACAGCATCCCCCCCAAAACCTGCATGCCCCCCAGTTTTAAAAAGTGCGGAAAAAATGAGCCCTTTCCCAACCCACCTTTTAGAAAAACCCAAAAATTTGACTAATCTGCCTGAACCGCAAAATGAAAATTAAACCTGCCCTTGACCCACAGATTAAAAAGTCCCGGGAAATAGGAGCCCTTTCAACCCCAAATTTTTATTTTTAACTGGACTTTGGACAAAACCCCGGGCCCCTGGAAACCGCAGTAAAAAACCAAAAATTTTAACCAAACCTTTTTTTCCGGGACCCCCCCCAAGTTTAAAATTGGTTTTGGAAAAAAGGAGTTTTTCAACCACCATTTTATTTAAAACCCTACATTACTAAACCTGTCCTGAACCACACATGCCCCCCAAAACCCCTGTTTGCCCCCCAAAGATCCCAAAAGTGGCATTATGCAAATTTTGTACATGCCCCTCTCATTTAGTATTTTTTTTTGGTAACTGCATTTTTTTTCCAGAATTTATTTAGGGAAGTTTTTTTTTATATTTTACATTATTATCATTTTTTTTTTTCCAAATGTAAATAACATACAACATACACCCCTCCCTGAAATTTTTTAAAGGTTTTTTTTATACGTGTTGAGTGTTTAATTCACCGCACACCCTTTAATTTAAATAAAAATGTCCTAACATTCCCCAAACACTTTTCTTAGTTTGGAAGAACTTTGCCCTCCTGGTTTCCTTGGAGTGATTCAGCCAACCCAATTCAATGGTTTTCATTTTTCCCCCAAAAAATCCTTCTTCATGATTAGGGACAGACCCCCCTGGAGATAAAATTAAAATCCCCCCCATAGTACCCCTCCCCAGAAAATTTTAAACCCAAGTTTGAAATTTTTTGGGGGTCCAGCCCCTGGGGCCCCTTTTTTTAAAACTACTTAAAACCCCACAGAAATCACCTTTTTCAAAATCTGATTTTTTTGAGAAATTTGAAGCTCTCCTGATTGCCCCTAACGGTAGAAACCAGTGCTTTCCGTCAGCCCCCTGTTAAAAACGGAGGGCCACTGCCAGGGGCCCGACAAAAACAGTGGGTGCGGTGAAGCCCCAGGCTAGCGTCGTCCCTCTATTTAAAAACGCAATTTTAGCTGCAGGGGCCGGATTTTCAGTGGGGGCGGTTTAAGCCCAGCTGGGGTCCATCATCTATTAACCCCGGGAAAAAATGCCCTTAAGCAGCCAACGAAAACAGTCCCTGCTAAGCAAGTGGGGGAAGCGGAAAATGTTTAGGTAAAACCCCCCCAGCCTTCCCCAGTACACAAATCCCAAAAACCTGGGAACCTTTTCCCCCCCGTATGAGTGCAACCCCGTTAGTCAAATTTGGGAAAAACTGGGGTTAACGCTCCCGTTCCACCCCGGTGCCCCCTTTTTTTTTTGGGATTCCTTTTTTTTTCATTTTACTCAACGGTGAGGAAAATTTCCCCCCTGTTTTTTTTCTTTTGTCCGTGCTCCATAAATCCCCCGTTCCCTGAATAACCCCACATCTGGGCAATTTTTCTTTTACCCCCCCCTTGTACAATTACAGAGGAAAAATTTTTTTACCAAACTATTTTTTAAATGCAAGTTTTTTTGTAGTTTAAATTTTAGAAAACCCCATTTTTAAAAATAAAGGGTGGAACCCACCCATTTCTTTTTTTCATTTTTTAAATTTTAAATAAATTTGGTTTTCCAATACAGGTATTGCTAACGGAAAAAAAAAGGGTTTTTAAAAAATCTTTCAAAAAAAAAAGTCAATTTTTTCAATAAGGGGTCCCATTAACAGTGTTCCTAACCTATTCCCGTTTCCCCGACAGCACCCCTCACCCCAAAGCCCCTTGACAAATTTTGAAAAACAAATGTCTGGGTTTGAAACCACTTTTTTAAAAAATAGGACCTGTTTTCAAACTGCGTGTCACCCCGCAAAAAGCCCCCAAAAATACAAAACATACCCCTTTACCCCCTTTGGACAAAAATTTTGAAGAACAAAAAGTCGTTAGAAAAAACATTTTTTTATAATTAAACCGAAATAAAAAGGGTGCATGTCCCCCGCAAAAATGGCCCCAAAAAATTTAAAACATGACCCTTGAGCCACTTTGGCCCAAATTTTGAAAAACAAATGGGCTATTAGAAACAAATTTTTTTTATAATAGGACCTGTAGTAAATTGGGTGCTTTTTAAAGTAACATTACCCAAAAAATTATAAAAAAAGACTTCTCAACCACTGTTTAAAAATTGGGGAAGGGGGGAAAAACCACTTTAAAAACCACAAACTTTTCCAAAAGGGGGCCCTGACTATTGGGTGTATCTCCCCAGCAACATGACCCCAAAAAATTAAAAAAAATGACTTTTTTCCAACCCCCTATTTTAAAAATTGTGATGGAGAAAAACCAAATTAAAAAGCCAATTCTGTTTCCAAAAAGAACCCTAATTAAAAGCCCGTATCTCACAGCAACATGACCCTCAAAACCACTGACAAGGGGAAAAACTTCCCAAAGAAAAAGTGAAATAAATGGAATACGATGTTTTTCCCCGAAAAACCCTTTCTGTCTTTTAAAATCTCCTCACAGCAAAACCAGCAAAATGAACTTTTTGGGGAAATGAGAAAAAAAAATTGCAGTAAAAATGACAATTTAAAAAAAAAAAGTTTTCCCAAAAGGAAACCCTTTCTGTTTTGAAAGGGAAATTTAATTTAAACCCCAAAATAATCGTGACCTCGGCAATTGGGGGCCCCAACATCAAACAGAGAAACCATGCCTGAAATTTATCTTGAATGAAAGTCAAACGATCCAAATTTTCTATGGAAAGCCCGGGTGCTTTTGTCTGTAATGACTCCTCCACTGTGGGTGAAAAGGGCCCCCCAGATATTACGCTGGCTGCTGTGCAGGACGACACCCTATGGCGTGGCGAGCGAGCTCCCGGGCCATTTGTCCATTTTTTGGAATACCCAGAAAATCCTATTGGGTCCCGGGAAAACAACAAAAAAAAAACGGGTTTGAACCAGATAGTCGTGCACCCATGATCTTAAGCTGATCTCTGTGTGTTGGATGTGTGCCCCGCATTGCATGCGTTTTGGGGAGGGGTTAAAAAAAAAAAATTGCCCAAAAGGGCACCCCCTTTGGGTTCTTCCCCCCTTTCCTGCTGCTGCTTTGCCCCTTGGCTACTTGGCACTCTAATGCTGTCCAAAATTTGCTGATGTTGTTTTCCCCCCGTGACAATTTGGGGGAAAGTGAAAACAGAAGCAACAGATGTCCCCCATTTATCAATTAGCAAGGGCCCCCATTTTTTGCATTTTTTCTCTCTATTTTTGGGGGGGGTGGAAGGGGAAAATGGGTAAGTTTTTTTTTTGTACCGGGGGAAACCAGAGCTTGGGCCCCCCAATTTAAAAGTTTTTTCATTTTGGGTGGGCCCTTAAACGAGGGTCATGTTGGAGGGGAAAAGGAGCATCCAAGCACAAATGTTAGAGATTGGGGCCTTTTTTTTTTCCAACCCCCTGGGTCGAGGGCACTAGCAAACTGAAACTTCCCCCCATCCTTCCCCCTCCGCTACAAATTTCCCCCCCCCAACCTCTTTTCCCAAAAGGGAGGGACATCAGTAACGTCGGTGTCTAGGAAAAAACCCTTTCCTTTCCCCCCCTCCTCCGCTTTCCTCTGGCACAGCATCAACACAGCCCGACTTGCCTAATGAAAAGCCCCCCTGGGGAGCATGATCGGGCCCCCTTGCACCAGCCCCCGGACCCCGAACCACGCCTAAAAAAAAACCGATGAAATTGTGAAACCGTCGGGGCCTTTTGGGGTTTCGAAGGGGGAGAAAGGCTCCGTTCCGCCCTTTTTGCCGTCCCCCTCCTTTCCTCGCTGGCGGGACCTGATCGGTTCAAGGGAAATAAAGATCCCCCACAAGCCAAACTGACCCAAGGGGGAATTTTCCGCACCGACCATTTTGGTTTGGGTTCTTAAAAACTGGCAAGGAAAGGGGCAGAGCCTTTTTTTCACCTGCCAACCACCACTCGGTTTGGGGCCCCCCCAACCCCCCGAAAGGGCCGCACCGCTGCTTTCGGCCAAAGTGTCACCCTTTGTACCCCGCGTAATTTGGCCCTTTCACTGCTGCCCCAATCGCTGGAGCATGGGGGAGGGGTGGAATTCGAGCGTGTTGCCCAAAGTCAACAAAAGGGGACGGGTTTACGGGGGGGCCCCAGCGACACCCCGCAACGCAGCCGGCGGGGGCGAAGCAGGGTGCGAAACAGGGGGAAGTGCGAACTCCCCAAAACCCCGACCTTTCCCCAGCAGGCAGTCCAGACCCCCGGGAGCTCTTTAGAAATTTCCCGGACGACAAGATTCATGGGCATGTGCCAGGCAAGAGAAAAGCTCCAGCCTACCGATCGGAAAAGGGGGGCCCCGCAATTTCGCCCTTATCGCACAAACCTTGCCTAGCACAAATTCTTTCACCCAGGGCCCTGCTCCCGGGCCTCATTGCAGAGAACCGTCCACAGCTCCTGAAACCTTTTTTGTGGACGGGCCCCCAAGACAATTTAAAAATTTTAACACGGCCCCGATTTCTCTGGGCACGTGATGCCACCAGAGGGGCCTTGGGGGGGGGAAAAAGCCCTGCAAACCCTCCCTGCCCGGGTTTGAAGACGGCGCCCGAGCCTGAGAGCCACCTTTACCCCCCCCGAGACATCCAACCAGCTCACCCCGTGAGCTGTCACAGAGATATAAGCGGCCCCTTTTTCCGTGCTTACTAGTCCATGTGTCGGTGGTTTAGATGGACTTTTTTTCCCGGCCCCCAAAAATGCAAATCAATGCCCCTTCAAACTTTTAAAAGACACTGGCTGGCCAGGGGAGGGGACGGGGTTTTCTGGGAAAAGAAAAAGCCGCTAACCCTCCCGGTACTGGGGGGAGGGAAGGGGCCCTGACTGGCGGGAAAACCCCTCTGTGTTTCCCCCAAAATGGGAAAAAAAAACAATTTTCCCAAGGGCCCAAAAGGGCCCGGCAAAGCCCAAAATTCAGGCTTTTTGGCTTTTTGGGGGTGGTTTGGGTTAAAGTGTTTCTTCTGCTCCCAAAAAATGGAAGAAAAGAAGGCTCTGCCAGAACTGGCCGCTTGACAGCGTGCAGGTCGTCAAAATGGTGGAAGGGGAAGAGGTAAAGGAAAGGGCCCTGGTGGTGCTGGTGGTACTCCCCCGAAACGGGGAGGCTAAACGGAGGGTGATCCCTGATCATGGGTCTGAGAGACATGGGCAGCTGATAACGCTTGTGTGGCGAGGAGGAGGAGGCGGAACAGAGGGTGTGACCGTGGTTGCAGTCCCGGGGGTCGGTTCCCGGCCTTTTTGGGCCAAGGTTGCCTCCATTTCAACTCCCGGGATTCGCTGCATGTGACTAGACCCTTTTTTTGGGGGGTGGTTTTAAAAACCTAAGGCCCTTTCCTCTACCCTTAAAGCGTTTTCGGCAAAGGCCGGGATATGAAAAACGCTGGGTTTAATCAAAAGGCTTGCTCAAAGAAAGGGCCCCGGGTGAGAGGGCCTAACCTTTTTTGGAAAGGCGAAAAGGGGAGGAGCGGGGTTTTTTCCCCTGACCGTGGGCTGGGGGGAATCATAACAGCGGACTTCTGCGAAAACCCCCCTCCATTCCCTTTTTGAGGCGGGAACCCGACTGACACGTACCCCATCGTCTTCCTTCCTCATACACACTGATGAGCTGCTCGCAAGCTAGAATTCTGCGGGAATCGACACAGAATTGGATCCGACAATGTACGTCTTCATCATCATCATCATCATCAACACAGGTGACTTGGTCGTCCTGACTTTCTGCTATCCAGATGCTGCGGGCTAAAGCGAAGGGGCAATTGAAATGGCGTTTTTGCGACCGCCCAGGGATTTTTGCCGATTGACCGGTTTCTTATCCCTACTCTGTATGGCAATCAAGTTTACTGGCGTCAGAGCAGAGAAATCATTCCTTTTTGGCACCTGCTTGATCTTTTAAACATGCCTTCGACCCCAACCGCATTTTGTCTCTCTAGAGGACTTCAGAAAATGGATATCCACTGTGGTGGGTACACGAGATGTACATTTGGGCCTGCTTCATGTTGGATCGGAGTGCTGATGTGCTGATGACGACCATTTGTGGCGTGACTGCGAGGACGAGAGGTAATAGACTGTAGATGCGGTTGCATGAACCACTGAAGGACAGATTGGCCGACGGATGTTCGTTACTTAGATTCCACAGGGCCTGACCCAGCAGATGACAGGCCGATGAGGTCTGACAACTTGAACAATTCGCTGGCATGCTGTTGTTGTACGACTTAAGCGACTGGAAGGAGCATCTTTCTCTAGTAACTCTACCTCATTTGCATTACCCCCCTCTTGCTACGCTTATCACCTGCATTTCGCTCATGTTCAGAAATATAAAAATTTGAGAAGGTATGGGAATAGTTTTGGAAAGTCTCTTATTAAAGACGGCAAAATCACAGCTATTCTCAAAATCCCTCTATTCAAAAACAAAATTTGCTGGATTCTCAATTTAACTGCAAGGTAGTCTGATCAACTAAATCTGGACTGGGCAAAAGACCAAAAAAACACGTATCTGTTAATGTTTTAGGTTTAATAAACGGTATTTTTTGCCACCTTTCAATTCACCTGTGGTGAATATTGAAACTTGCTTGTTTTAAGATTTTACGTAGAATTGCTGGGTCAATGACTACAGTGTGGGTGTGCAAAAGTCAAAAAACACGTTTAACTGTTATGTTTTGATTTATTAAACGTATTTTTTGCACCTTTCAATTCACCTGTGGTGTATATAGAAATTGCGGTTTTAAGATGTACGTAGCGACTGCTGCGTCAATGAACAGTGTGGGTGTTGCAAAAGTCAAAAAACACGTAACTTTTTTTTTTTAATATATAAACGGTTTTTTTTCCCCTTTAAATTTCCCCCGTGGTGAAATAGAATTGTGTTTTTAAGATTTACGTAGTTGCTGCCAATAAAAACAGTGTGGGTGGCAAAAGTCAAAAAACCGTAACGTTATTTTTTTGTAAAATAAACGGTTTTTTTTGCACCTTTCAATTCCCCCTTGGGGTGAATTAAAATTGCTTTTTTAAGTTTTTGTGATGCTGCGTCAATGAACGTGCTGGGTGCGCAAATTCAAAAAAACAGAAAAACTGTGATGTTTTCGTACAACCCGGTTTTTTTGGCAAAAAAAAACCTGTGTGACTAAAAGATTGCTGGATTGTAATTTAAGTGCAAGGTGGATATATAAACGTAAAGGTGTAATGGGTAAAATTGAACCCCTTTTGAAATGTATATGATATAAAAGTGGGTTTTGAAAGTAACAAAAGAGACCTGCAGTTATAGAAATGATGTTTACCCCAATATAATTTCAGGTGCCCAATAAGGAAATATTTCAATAGCAAACTGTTAATAATAAAGATTTCCACTACAATGTTCAATAATTTTGGGTGAACTTTACCCAGTGTTCTTTATAGATGGGTTGTCTGTGTTCGCCGGGGGGGCCCCCCCCCCCTGCCCCCCTTGACTTTACAGCAGTGGGATGCTGCTTTAAAATTCTCTAGCTAACTACATAAAATCTTCAAATTTAGTCTAACTAAAATTGGAAGGATCACAGCTAATAGTAGGGTTTTTTGGCAGAAAAGACTAATTTTGCTGAGCTGTTTGGCCACAGGCAGAAACGCAGGTCCTATCCCCTTTAGACGCTGGGGCAGAGGTGAAACAGGGGAAAAGCTGTTCTATGTAAAACGAGTTATGTGATTTTTCCCGCCCCAAACGCAACCATAAAATCCCGTCATGACGTGCACACACATCTCCCCTGTCTATTTGTAATTGATTGCTGCCGCCAAAATTACAGGGAAACGCCGAAAAAGGCGCGTCTTAATGATGATAAAAGATTTTAATTTTAAATTTCGCATGATCTGGTAATTTCGATCCCCTTAAAAAAATTGCCCATTTCAACTTTTTCGATAAAAAACCCCCAACTAGTCTTTATTAATCCCAGATTTTAATCTGAGGTGATGTCACATACCAATAAAATGTTTGAAATGATCCAATGTTACTATATTACAATCGACCATTAGCCCAATACCAGGATGTAGAAAGGTGGTGCCAGGTGACACATGTATTAAGAACCAGATAAAACAACCTGCTTATTATTGATGCTGTTCAGTGAGTATAACTAGTTACAATTAATAACTATCATGCTAAGACTAAATGACCCTTCCTGATTAGTAAAAAAGGAAAAATTGTCTCCTAGTACAAATAGGAACTTTCTTCTTAACTCTGTTAGAAAAGTAAAACATTTACAATCTAAGTCACCCCTACAAGCAGCAGAGTGAAGTACATGTAAAATTGAAGTTCCAAATAAAGATGCATAAAGAGTCAGGAAGGTAAATTACCTTTAACTTCTAGGACTCTTATTTTCATAGGCCCATCTGGAAAAGATGCTTTATTAAACAGTATATTTAGCTCTATAGCCAATATTTTGCAATTTATTGAGCACAAATGGCTGAAAAGGAAATTTAGTATCACCATGATATTAAGAAATATTAAATACATCTGTAATATATTAAAATTTTGCAATATTATTCTAACTCTCTCTGCTGATTAAATACCATTCAATCCACAAAGAAAAGCATTTCTTATGGAAAGCGCAATGGATATTGTTATTTAAATTCTTGTATACTTGGAATGACACATTTGTCTGTATTTGCATAAATCTGTTGTTACAGGTGCAAAGAAGCTATTTATGCATACGTATTTATACACACTTTAGAGTATCCTACTGTACGCCAGTTATTCCAGGGTGCCGTTTCATCTAGTCAACCAGATCTAATTCCATAGTTATATTTCTCTGCTGCTGCAGTATGCTCAGCACTTTTATTATGTTATTAGGATATGTGGGAGCATATGACTGGTACCTTGCGAGCATGAAACATCAATAGATAGGGATGGTTATTTAAAGATCAGTTCACAGCAGCAAAGCTCGGAAAATCTGTGCTGCTGCTGTGTAGAGTCTTAGGATCTTCTGCATTCCAAATTTTGAAATACTGATTGATATTCATGACCATACCATACATTCAAGGAAGTAAAACATATGCAAAAGCGTTTTACATAAAAGCTATATTTAAAGAATATGCATTTTATCTGTTATGTTCGGTGACTATGGCAGGCAGTAGCTGTCTTGTATCAAATTACATCCAGTGCTTGTTTTATTTCTATGGTTCTTTGAAGGTGTCAAGATTAATATGATTCACAAAATGTAAAAAGTGAAACATACACTACGGCTACTTTATATGGTACACATGCTAGTAAGGTTGGACCCTTTTGATTCATAAAAGAAATGCCTAACCGTGGCATAGATTCCACAAGGTGTTGAAAATCTCAAATTGGTACCAAGGGCCCAAAGAGTGCCAAGATAAATATACACACATGAATCCAAAAAGCTGAACCGTTGAGTACAGGCAGGATGGATCCATAGCTCTTATTTTTGAGCCAATCTAAAACCTTTATTACCATGAATTGTCGCAGCAGAAATGAGTGACTCATCAAAGGCTAAAGGTTTTTCCAGATCTTCTACTGTCAATTTCGATGTGAACTTTGGCAATATTGAAGCCTCATTTCCTGTTCATACTGAATAGGAGTGACACACGGTTGTGGTCTTTGTGGTAGCCCCTCTGCTAAAGTTCACCGTACTTGCGTTACTGAAATGCTTTTCTATGCCTACTTGTTGTAAGGGTGGCTATTTGATGTCATGTTGTTTTATCACTGAAAGTCTGACCCATTCTCCTTTACTCTGGATCAACAAGATTAATTCGCTTAATTGTCTGCTGTCATTGATGTTATTTATTTTTCGGATCATTTCTCTTAAACTATAGAGATGGTTGTGTTGAAGAAGTCAGGAAGAGCAAGTCAGTTTCTGTAAATCTCAGGACCACCCTTTCATGGACCAACTTAATTCATGCAGTTCTCAAGGACTAAAATACATTTTCCATACTTTGTGCTCGGTTTTAATTTGAGGAGATTTTGCCCATTTAATGCCTAATTGCTGAGTTGCGCCATGTGATTGGCTGATTAGAAATTAAGTGTTAACGAGCAGTTGGACAGGTGTACCTAATAAAGTGGCCGGTGAGTGTATATATTGAAAAGTACAATAATAATAACATAGTAAAGTTTATTTGATACATAAGTGCATTAAGAGGATAAATACTCAAGAAAATAGGTGAAATGTAAAATACTAATAGTTAAAGAGAGATAATCAACAACAGTGAGCAACATAGATATATCAATATAAACACTACTGACAATATGAAATATCAAACTATAATAAATAAATAGTAACAGGTATGAAACTTGGTGCCTGAACACAATTTTTTTGTGTCTTTTTTTACCGTGTAAAATGCGCCTGAATATATGAAAGTGATGTGTGGTCAAAAATGGTGCCTAAGGTTCGAGACGCCTCACATCTGTGTTTGGCGCGCTGTGGAACTTTGGCGCATTAGTAAAGCACTAAACATGTGTATTTGACATACAGTAATAGGCAGCACACCACAGGTCATGCTGAGGCTTGTGGTGCAACATGCAAGATCTCAACCATAGTTTCTATTCACTGACATGCTATTCTAGCATCTTTTCTTTTACTTTCAGACTGATATGATGTGTTTGTAATCACTAATAATACTACGCTAATTCCGTAAATACATGATTGAGAACGGGATTTATATTAAATGCTGTATTGGTTTAATTCATTTATATTATTTAATTTTAAATTAATTTTAGATTACATAAATCTTAAATACATTTTATAGGAGATAATTTTATATTTTTTGGATATTATATAATTTTATATTAATTTTATATTATTTAATTTATTATGAAATTTATATAATTTAATTTTATGTAGTTGGATAATTATCATAAATTACTTTTTATTATTTTACTGGTATAAGTTGAGAAATAAGGGACTTTTTTGTCCTAATGGCTAATCTAGATCCATTACAACAATTTAGGCTAAAGCAGACCCCATTGAAACTGGACTGAAACTAGCAGTAATGCATCTAGTTTTGCTGGGCCACATTCATAAATGTGTCTTATAGTAGGAATGTGGTGCGATAGCCCCCAAACATGTTCATTCGACATACCATACATCGGGAAATTAGGCGGACTAATCACTTTTGCCGCATTAAATGCTAGAACATTAATACTGACCCCTTCATATATGTCACCCAATGTATCAATAGAACATGATTATCATACATTTTTGTGCTTGAGTGGATTGTGTAGTGGAGTTATCTTGGCAACATGACACCTCTCAGCTCTGGGGCTGCTGCCACAAGCTTTTAGTAAGTACTGGAATTGGTTACTGTGTTGGTATTTGTAAAACAGCACTATGGTAATGAAATTGGGTGTCAGTTATCTTATTTGTGAGTAGTATGTGATTGGTGTATGCTAATTGATGAAGGATTGTTTATCCTTTTTATACTGTATGTAGGTGACACTTTTACAAAAGAATATTAAGAACATTTTTTTTCTGTAAACCCAAAAATTGAAAGATACGGAAAATCATGTTTTTGGAGATGCTGATACCTGGATTTTTTTGTATTACGACTATTGTGAATGGGTAAGGACTGAGCCTTTATTCCAACACTTGAAAAAGACTGACTTGCAGCTGAAACATTGAGATATTTCTCTATATGGTATACTGAACTGTTAAATAAAATGACGAATCATGGATATGCTGATGTTGGAATTATTTCTTTTTATGGACATTCTAGAGGGATCAGGTTGGTCTCATTACTATGGGCAGATGGTCTTTTCTTACTTGATCTATGGTTACTTTATTGTTACGTAATCTATAAGGGGGTATGTATTCCAATTATGTTAAGCATTATTGATATCAGGACTATGTAACTATCTCCCCATATTTATTTATGACTTATACCACCCACTTTTACACTATTGGCTATTGAGTGCTTATATATTTATGCACAGTTCCGAGCCTCGCCATTTGTGGGTTACCCTACTTCACATCTGAATGATTTAAAATTTCTTGTATTCAATAAAAATCTGATATTTTATGGACATATTTGCTCTCAGTTGTTTCATGTTTTCTATATACAGAGAGAGTTTGTCCCTATATGATTGGGGGGCATTTCATTTTTGTGTATAGTGCCCAGCCTTAAAGGAGTTGTCTCACTACAGGCATTCAGCCTACTTCAATGTGTCTGGCAGCAAATGATTTTTAAATTCGGGGGCGTGCTTCTTGTCTGCCTCTTCTCCTCCTCCTTCCCTCCTCCCCTCAGCACACATACAGCTCTTCTTCTATACAGCAGGGGGAGGGCAAGGGGATTTGCTGCTAGAGTTAACACTGTGTATGCCTGCCTAGATCTGCTACTCACTGCTGAATCAGCTGCACTGTCAGCTCCACAGAGTCATGAGACAACAGGGAGAGGGCTGATCTATTAGTGTGGAGAGGTCTGTGAAGCTGTGTATGCTAATAGCAGAGCAGGGGGGATGCAAGTGTTCCTATACCCCCTGCTTAGCATACAAATGTCCACATCTCAAGCAACAACAAACAAACCCTGTCAGAACAGACACAGGGCAGCTGTGAAGTGAGTTACTATAATCACAATGTGTCACTAATACAGCAGAGCAGGGAGGGGTATGAACCGTTCACATGCTCCCCTGATCTGTTCTATTATTATAGTCAAAGCTCCACAGATACATCATGTTTATAGTAACACACTTCACAGCTGCCACATCTACTGACCACAGATCAGCCTCACCTCTGCTCTCCTCAATCTGTGTAGAGAGCAGAAGGTAGCAGGCACACACAGGGTTAATCCACACAGACACAGAAGCCAGAGCCCTCCCCCTCCCTTCCATACAGAAGCATACTGTGCGGGAGGGGCTCTGTGCTCTGACCTGTATTCATATGAAAGAAAAGAAGAAAAAAAGGAGATGGCGCTCTATGTGAAAGTACGTCTGCTGTAACAACAAAAATGAGAAAATAAAATAAAGGTGCTCACCTGATGGCGTTGTGCGACTAATCTAGAGGAATAACGCTCATAAGAACATGGGTGGCTTAAATGAATCCTCTGAGGACAGCAGCCACATAATATAGTATCACTGATGCCGGCCAGGCATCCGGTGACGATAGCTAGGAATAAAGAAAAATAGGACCGGGCGCTCGTCCGTGGGAAGAAACCCTCGTAATTACAACGTAGGGATAAGAATAAATTTTATTCCATTAAAAACACTAAAAAAAATGTCCTTAATAAAATCGCAACTTGCATACCGCGTTTCGTGCCAATAAGGCACTTCCTCAGATGCTGTAGTGTTGCATACAATAAACTAAATCAAACAGAGTTTATATACAAAATAACAGACCACATAATTAGTGTGAAACCTGGAATGTATCAGGGTTCTTGTTGTTAAAACTACAATCATAGAAAGACCTATCAGGACATTTAAAAATGGGAACTAAAATAAAGAGGGAATGCCATTGGTTGACAGAAAAAGAGGGAAATTCAATTTAGCCAATGGAATGAAAGGCTATTTTATTACTTCCCATTGGTTAGAAAAAAAAAAAAAAAAGGGAAGGTTCGTTTAAACCAATAGGATAAAGGGCTTTACCATTACTGTGTATTTCTATGAAGAACTTGAATCCTATCATGGAGAATGTAGAAAAGGAAGGTGCAAAAAAAGTCACGACAATAATGATTAGTGGAACCCCGAGGGTAAAATAAAACTAACCCATAATAAGGCATAAGACTATAATGTGGTTCAATTACAAAAAAAAGCGCCTTTACATAAGATCGTTATGAAGGATGTGCTCATATAAGAGATGCGCTTCATCTGAGAGGGGCGCCATGACGAAAGTAAGTTCATTTAAAATAATGTGACTAAAACCACAGTATTGTAATTAATCCAGTATTGTGTATATTAATCTATAGTGTATATATAAAGTCACGATGGTTAACAACACATTAGTGGGACTTGACTACGTGAGAACGAGAACATTAATAGAATTACTAAGTGTGACGGTGAAAAAGTGAAAGGCGCACTGGAAACTAGATAACCAATAGCCGACCTCGATACAGAATTTGAACCAATGGGGAGAAACAAAGGAAAAAGAATTGACGTACAATATAAACAAAACGTAACAAGCAACTATAAGCATTGTACTAAGTCGACACCATGAGGGTCAATGTCAATATATTATAACACACTCCTATACTAACCCTTTTTGTTTAAAATGGCAAGATAAAATCAATCATTAAAACACAAGCTCAACCGCTTCATTTAAACCCTTTGGGTTCACCGAACGAAGGGTAAACATCCAAAATACCTCTTTTCTTTGAGACAATCCTTTTGTTGTATGGAGGCCACTTTATCATCAGCATCTTTTAATAAACCAAGAGGGTATCCTTTTTCTAAAAATCTTTTCCTCAGTATACCTGTTTGTTGTTTATATATATCCTCGTCAGAGCAATTTTTTCTAACCTGTCTGAGGATATATATAAACAACAAACAGGTATACTGAGGAAAAGATTTTTAGAAAAAGGATACCCTCTTGGTTTATTAAAAGATGCTGAAGATAAAGTGGCCTCTATACAACAAAAGGATTGTCTCATGTACAAAAAAGATTTAAACAAACAAGAATTTTCTATAACCAAACAAAGAAGTGAAGCAAGGAGAAAATACTCCATAGTTACCCAATATAACACCGCACACACCTTGATAAAAAAAATGCTACAGAAGCATTGGCATATAGTTCAAAGTGATCCATTCCTTCAACAATCACTACCGAAGCAACCTGGTTTAGTCTTCGAAAGGGCACCAAACATTAAAAATATAATTGCACCAAGTCTAATTAGAGGTCCGGACGAAACAAGAGTTAACAATAACATGACCGTAAATAGTGGCCCTTGTGGTACTACCTCATGTTTATGTTGCACCTCTATCGTTACAGATACCACTTTCCGTTCAATGAACGCGTTATGCGATTTTATTAAGGACATTTTTTTGTGTGTTTTTAATGGAATAAAATGTATTCTTATCCCTACGTTTTAATTACAAGGGTTTTTACCCACGGACGAGCGCCCGGTCCTATTTTTCTTTATTCCTTGCTGACCTGTATTCAGAAACGGATGAGTCACCAGGACTGGCAGCCAGTGAGATAACAATCAACAGGTCCACTGCTATAGTGATTTCAGGAGCTGATGAACTACTACAAACAGGGATAATCAGTAGGACATTTGTAATGAACATATATTGCAAAGCTGCTTGTTTTTTAAAGATCTTTTAATTAAAACCCAATCATTGTAGCGAGACGACCCCTTTAAGAGACAATAACGGACTCATGTTTTGGTATATTTAAATACAAGATTGGACCAACTTGTCTTTCTATATTTCTGTTGCATTCCCTGGGATATCGAAATTGGATGGACCTATTGGTACTCTTCTCAACAATCTTCCTTTTTTTAATCCTTTATGACAGTCCTGAAAAGTAATGAAGGGACTTCTGGTACTGCTCTTACGATTTTTGTTTAATTATTATCTTGAAGCCATTATAAAAATGTAGATATATGACTAGTTCAACAAGATGTTATGTGCGTTGTGACAGAGTGGCTAAGAGTAGTTGCCTGTTTCTGCCACTAGGTGGAGTCGTCCTGATAGAGACTTGCCATCAAGAGCCGGCTCTTGGTGGGGGGAGCCAATGGTTATCTATCAGCAACACTAGGTTGCTGACAGCTGTATATAGCATGGCTGGTATCCAGCCATTATTGGTTGGCTTCCCCGGAACAGCTGCAGATGGGTGGGTGGCTGTTCCCGCGTCCCAGGTCTCCAGGTTCCATGTCGGGTTTTGGGCCAGTCTCTGGATGGCTATAAAAAGCCTGTCTTTCCAGGTGATCGGGGGGGCGTGGCCTGCTACCTGGAAGTTGGAGCAGCAGAGCTGGAAAGAGGCTCTGGCCCCCAGAGGCTTGAGAGAAGCCAGAACCATTGAGTACTGGTAATGTGTTTGTGTGGTGCATTGGTGATAGGCCTTGACCACACGGTAGAGAGGGACTCAGTTCATGTATAGCTAGTGGCCGGACAACCGAGGATTTTGTTTGTGTTTTTGATATATCTGTACTGACCTGGCCTGTAGAAGAAATAAAGCTGGCCTGAAGCCTGAAAGAGAAGCCTGGTGTCAGAGTGACATATATTGGTGTGCCAGACCGCTTACCAAAAGCGGCGATTCCAGAGCTAAGTACCCCCAGGACGGCCCAGGAGGGCATCCGGACGTAAGCGAGGCGTTACATATGGTGGAGGCATGCGAAGGGCAAGACTGGCACTAACTAACTGTGCACAAAGTGGTGCAGAGAAAAAAAAAAGGGCAGTTTGCATAGGACTGCTGCAGTGTACATAGGACTGCTGCTGTGTACATAGGACTGCTGCTGTTTGCATAGGACTGTCAGATACTAGTCTTGTGTGAGCCAGGATCTGTCAGAAAAGACTGCCTCAGTGAAGCAGGAAATGGTCTCTGGAGAGACAGGGGACGCACCCCAGTAAAGAGACTGTCTTGCTGCCTGGAAAAATTGTGTTTCGGCTATGGAGGACATCTTTGAGTTGGTGTGCTGCATGACCACCCAGCCGGCAGTGCCACAGTACCTTGACCGACCAAAGCCAGGTCGTCCTTCCAAGGGAAAGTCCAAGCGGCGCAACAAATCGCAGCAACGGAGAACCGCCACTGTCCAGTAGGAGGAGCCGTGCTGGATGGGCCATAGAGCAAGATCTGCTCCTGAGTGTCCGATGATCTGCAGGTCAGAGGATGTGCTGCTGGTGGATGATCTCCCACTGTGGGTGGACATGGACTGCCGCCAAGATGTCTCCAGAGTGGCACCCAGACATCGCACCTGGTATGGAGACCCGACCAGACACGGGTAAGACTGTTCCAATGTATTTTGAGACCTGTTGTGGGACTGTCGTCCATTTGCTAGAGGTGTGTGAAAACCTACAGTCCGGGTGTTTACTTTCAGAGACTTCCCCCATTTTGAGCACTTGTGGGCAACCGCGAGGGTGTCAGGCAAAGGAAGTGACTGTTCCTGGGAAGTGCCCCCTGAGGAGTATGTGGTCCCGCTGCCTGAGACAGAAGAGCCTGGGTTGGAGTCTCAGACAGTACCTGAGACTGACACGGTTTATGTTGGACTGGAAGATTCTAATGAACTCGGTGTATGGGACATGTGCCTAACATTACCTGCTCTGTTGCCTGTGGGAGAGGGTAACACCTCTGCTACTTCCAGTGGGATAAATGCTGTGTCTGTTGAAAATGCTAATAATGGGTTAAACAGAAGTGTAAACCATAGCTATGCCACACAGCCTGAGCAGGGGGATGTTAGCTGGGGCACAGGGTCAGCTCCAGTTACTGCGCCCCTGTGTGAACAAGCGGCTAGAGGTGCTGCAGCAGAGAGCAGCTCAGGTCTGCCCCTAGAGGTCATGATTGACAGTGCTGAGAGTATAGCAGAGAATATATGTCCTGTGGTGGATGACGATCTGGAGGCATGTGTTAACACTACAGGCTCAAGTGGAGCTGGTGTCGTTGCCCATAGCAACAAGGTATCCTCTGCCCCTCTTGTTGTGGAAATGTGTGAATATGAGTGCCCGGCAGATATGTGCAAAGTGTCTGATGTCCAGTTCATAAATGTGTCTACCAGTGACCCCAGCGAACTGTATGTACCTGATGGTATTCTGCAAGTCACAGGTAATGCGTGTCCAGTGCTTGATAGCCACCAGTTCTGTGTGACTGCGGTTGGTCCCAGAGAGGAGCCTTCATGTTTCAGTGTGCAGCCTGAAAGGAAACTGGAGAATCCTGGGGATGTTTGCGCTCCTACACTGTGTTAGGAGACTAATTTAATGAGGGTGTGTCCAGACTCTGAGGTGTATGCCTGCATGAATGAGGCCTCAGATAGTGATGAAAATGCCTGTGTAAGGAGAACATGTGCTGGGATCTGTAGTACTACGGATTTCTTTTGCTCCAGTGGTTGCTGTATTGCCAGTAGCTTTTTCTGCCATGGTCACAAAGACTGCAGTAATGGAAGGAGGGAGCTGCTAGACCCCACATAGCTGGGTGTAGGCTTGAACCCTAGTGAGAGGCAGGTGAGCGGGGTTAAATCCCCAGATGGTAAAGAAGTGCCTGGTTCTGAGGCAGCTGATGCATTTTCCTTACAGGCGATGGAGAAACATATTAACAGTATCTCAGAGGTATTATGTCCTGTGGTTTGGGGCGAACGGCAGATGGATAGCATTTGCAGTAAGAAATCCGCTGAACCTACATGTATAGCTAGTGGCCGGACGGCCGAGGATTTTGTTTGTGTTTTTGATATATCTGTACAGACCTGGCCTGTAGAAGAAATAAAGCTGGCCTGAAGCCTGAAAGGGAAGCCTGGTGTCAGCGTGACATATATTGGTGTGCCAGACCGCTTATCAAATGCGGCGATTCCAGAGATAAGTACCCCCAGGATGGCCCAGGAGGGCGTCCGGACGCAAGCGCTGCGTTACAGCGTGTACACCATCCTGATCAACCAACCAATGTAGGAAAATTAAGAAAAAAGAAGAACAATTAGGATGCCAAGCTCTAAACATGTCAGATTCTGGGCAGGTGCTAGGCTATAAGGCTCTGCATGTGGAATATATAATTGTGTCCCTCCCCCACCTAGTTCACACTTTGCACTGTGTTGCTTTTTCAAACAATAAAAACATCACTTTCCTAAATCTAAGTTAGATATTCATACATCTCATTCACATAAAGGTAACACGTAGCTAATGTGACTTTTTCTATGTATAACGACCCAAGGGAGAAAGCATGGGCAAATTTGTTTCTATAAATTACTGTGATACAGAGTTTAGCAAGTGATCAACAAGTATTAGACCATAGTTTGACATGTATGAACCAGTGGCACAAAGCACAATGGCAAGTCTATTGATTTGCTTGCATATATTTCCCTCTAGAGATCTAGAGTAGCTTTGTCACATCAGAGGAGGTGCAGTGGGCCCTGACTGCCACCCAGCCCACTGTCCCTGCCTACTTGGTTTGCTGCCCTAGGTGGCAGACACCAACTGGACGACAAGCCCTACGCTACTATGTGCAGGGCCATCAGGGGAGCGCAAAGTCCATAGTCCGGGTTGATAACGGTACGAGTATGCCAAAGCCACAAATCAGAAACCAAGAGGATAACGGAAGCCAAGCCAAGGGTCAAAACACTATTGGGAACGTGGTACAAAAGCGTAGGACAGAAACGAAGTCTAGAAGCAAGCCAGGGTCAGGAAAAACGGAGTAACAACAAACAGATAACCAGAAGAAGGACTAGGGAGAACCTATCACAGGCAAAGGTTGAACATACTGAGCAGGTTTAAATGAGACGCCCGGACACCGCCCCAGTAGCTGATTGGTGCGGCCTCCGGGCACCTCTATTGGCCTTTGCGACACACCCTCTGAGCTGATTCGAAGCCGGGCTGTCAATCCTATGAGCCAGGCTTCTCCCTGTGTGTGTCGCCCGGCTAGAGGGATTAACCCCTGTTGCGCCTTGCTCCTTCACGGCAACAACATGTGCCATGATAGTACCCTCCCTTTTAGAAGGGGCCACTGGACCCTTCCCTGGTTTGGGTTTGTCCGGATGGGAGTCGTGGAATTCCCTAATCAGTGATTCGGCGTTAACAAATCTGTCCGGAACCCACGACCTCTCCTTTGGACCATAATCCTTCCAGTGGACCAGGTATTGTAGAGATCTCTGCACTGTAATGGAGTCCAAGAGGCGAGCGACCTCGTATTCCAATTCACCCTCAACGTTAACAGGAGGAGGGGGCTTTGAAGGGGAAGTCATAGATGGTATATACCTCTTTAATAATGATTGATGAAAGACATTATGTACCCGGAGACAAGGAGGTAACTTCAAATGGTATGCCACCGGGTTAACTACTTCTTGCACAACATATGGGCCCACAAATCATGGAGCTAGTTTACTGGAAGGCACCTTTAGGTGTAGATTTCGGGTGGACAACCAAACCTTATCTCCCACAGAAAAACCACCTCTTGTCACACTTTCTCTTCTGGATGCTCTGGGCGTTGAGCAAGTTCTTCTGAACTTGAGCCCAGACTGTGCACAGATCTTTAACGATAGCATCCACCCCATTGTGATCAGAAGTAGCTTTGGATAATGAAGTATGTCTCGGGTGATAACCATAATTAAAGAAAAATGGCGAAACACCAGATGAACTATTATCCTGATTATTTATCGCAAATTCCACTAAAGGTAAGTACTTAACCTAATCCGCTTGCTGATCAGAAACAAAACAACGCAGCTTTTGTGTAACCGTCTGATTTACCCTCTCCATTTGCCCATTAGTCTCAGGGTGGAATGCTGAGGAGAAGGATAGGGCAATACCTAGAGCCTTACAAAGGGATCTCCAGAAACGAGAAACAAATTGGAGCCCTCTGTCAGAATCAATATTCTCGGGTAACCCATGTAATTTCACAATGTGTTTGATGAAAAGCTCGGCAAGCTTCTTGGACGACGGCAAACCTCTTAATGGAACCAAATGACACATCTTACTAAAGCGATCCATCACCACCCAAATGACCGTCTTATCCTCAGAGGTAGGAAGATCGGTCATCAAGTCCATGGAGATGGGGGTTCATGGACGCGTGGGTCTGGGAAGAGGACAATGTTCCCCAGGAGGACGAGTTCTGGGAACCTTTGCCCGAGCACAAATGTCACACGCTGCCACATAGGCCTCCACATCATGATATAGTGACGCCCACCAGTAGTCGCGAGAGATCAACCTCTTTGTGCCAGCTACTCTGGGATGTCCAGATAATACAGAATCATGTAATTCCTTTAATAATCATAGCCGAAACTGACAATTAGCAGTTCTCTTCTCCTGGTGTGTCTTAATCTCAGTGGCTAAATTGGGGGACATGGCTGAGACAATTGTCTCCTTGGGTAAAATGGGTACTGGATCCTCCCGAGATGAGTGACTGGCACAGAAGCTTCTAGATAACGCATCAGCTTTAACATTTTTAGATCCTGGTCTGTAGGTGACGACAAAATTAAAGCAGGTAAAAAACAACGCCCAACGAGCCTGACGTGGGTTCAACCTTTTAGCGTTCTCTAGAAAGGTAAGGTTTTTATGATCAGTTAGAACCGTGACTTGGTGTATGACACCTTCAAGGAAGTGGTGCCATTCCTCGAAGGCCCACTTAATAGCCAACAGCTCCCAGTTTCCAACGTCATAATTCCTTTCCGCAGAGGAAAATTTACGGGAAAAGAACGCGCAAGGACGGAGATTAGTCATGGCGGCCGACCCCTGAGAAAGGACCGCCACTACCCAGAACTGAGAAGCATCTACCTCAACAACAAAGGGTTTGGAATGGTCCGCTTGAATCAAGACTGGGGCTGTGACAAAACACTGCTTAAGTTTTTCAAAAGCCTCTAAGGCCTCAGGTTGCCAGTTATTGATATTTACCCCCATCTTAGTCATATCAGTCAAAGGACGAACGAGAACAGAAAAATTCCGAATAAATTTTCGATAATAATTGGCAAACCCAAGGAATCGCTGTAAGGCCCTCAGGGAGGAAGGGCGGACCCAGTCAAGGATAGCCCGAACCTTATCGGGATTCATACGAAAAGAGTTGGGAGTCAGGATATATCCCAGGAAAGGAACCTCCTGAACGCCAAAAACTCACTTCTCGGGTTTGACAAAGAAATTATTGATCTTCAAGATCTGCAAAACTTTCCACACGTGTTTAACGTGTGATGACCAGTCCTGTGAGTAAATAAAAATGTCATCCAGATATATGACCACACAATGACCAATCAATTCATGGAAAACGTCGTTTACCAGATTCTGAAAGACCGAAGGAGAATTACACAGCCCAAAGGGCATAACCATATATTCAAAATGGCCCTCCGGGGTATTAAATGCGGTCTTCCACTCATCCCCTTCTTTGATACGGATAAGATTATAGGCCCCCCCTTAGGTCTAACTTGGAAAACCACTTAGCCCCCTGAATTTGATTAAACAGATCAGGAATCAATGGTAAGGGGTATTGGTTCTTTACCGTTATATTATTGAGCTCCCGATAATCGATGCATGGGCGGAGAGTTCCATCTTTCTTCTTAACGAAGAAGAACCCTGCACCCATAGGGGACAGGAAGGTCGAATGTGACCCTTCTGTATGCCCTCAGCAATGAATTGCTTCATGGCGGTTCTCTCAGGAACCGACAGATTATATATCCTGCCTTTAGGAAATCTCACCCCCGGCAATAGTTCGATGGCAGTGTCATATGATCTATGTGGGGGTAACTTCTCAGACTGGGTTTTGGAAAACACCTCAGCAAAATCACAAATAAAGGCAGGAATCTGCTTGATTTCCGAATTACCAAGAACATTTTGGAGACATTTCTCAATACACTGCTTTCCCCACCTAATTAATTCCCCAGAATTCCAATGAAACACAGGGTTATGTTTCTGAATCCAGGGCAACCCCAACACAGCATCAGCAGGTAAGCCCTCCATGATAAACAATATACACTTCTCCTTATGTATAGACCCTACAAGCAGCTCAAGTTCAGGGGTGCAATACTGGATATTCCCCTTAACCAACGGGGTAGAATCAATAGACACCACCTGCAGGGAATCAGATAGAGGCCTCCAGGGTAGGCCCAGACGCTTGGGGAATGAAGCACCCACAAAATTGGAGGCTGATCCTGAATCCACAAATGCGCTCCCAGAATCACACATGGAAAAATACAAAATTTTAACCGGAAGCAACAATTTCTTTGACACAATAGTGAATACCTGTTCGCCTAGGTGACCTTCCCGTGAGTCACCTAGGCGCTGGAGTTTTCCGGCCACGGCTTCTTTTTTGGGACACTCACAAATGGGATGACCCTTTTCTCCACAGTGGAAGCACAGTCCCAGGGTGCAATGTGAGGTCATGCGGTCACTGGCAGCACCCGTTGAAGAGGCCCCTAACTGCATAGGCTCCTCTGGGGGTATCGTCGCTCTAGCAGGTTCTGGGGTGGTAGCAGAACGGAGAAGTGGCGTAAAGCAGGGCAAAAGGGTCTGTTCCCGACGTCTCTCGCTAAACTGCCTGTCCAGGCGAACTGCCAAAGCAATCGCATTATACACAGTGCCCGGGGAAGAATAAGCCACCAACATGTCCTTATCATGGGCGGCCAATCCCACTGTGACCTGGCACCTGAGAGCTGGGTCGGTCCACCCTGACGGAACACACCAGCGGCGAAAATCAGATGCATACTTCTCTACCATCCGCTTACCCTGCCTTAAGGTGGTGAGTTGAGTTTCAGTCACCACCTCCCTATCAGGGTCGTCGAAGAGGAATCTCAAAGAGACAAAAAATCTGTCTACCGAAGACAATTCGGGTGAATCTGGGGGTAGTGAGAACGCCCACTCCTGGGGGACCCCTTGGAGAAGGGACATGACAATTCCCACTCTCCGTTCCTCATTACCTGAGGTACATAGGTGGAGTCGAAAATACAAGCAACAGCCTTCTTTAAAAGACAGAAAGACCCTCCTGTCACCTGAAAACCTATTGGGTAACTGGATGGGAGGTTCAACAAAAGGGTGCATCAGTATTGGGGATCTCCCATCCCGGGGGGTATCCTCGGAGGTCTCCTGCTGCTGCACCCTTAGTGCCAGATCTTGGACCAACTGGGTAAGTCCCTGCATCTGCTCTACCAGCGCCATCATGGGGTTCATGGTGCATGGAGAGCAGAAAGGTATTGGCCTGTGAAAATGTTACATCAGAGGAGGTGCAGTGGGCCCTGACTGCCACCCAGCCAACTGTCCCTGCCTACTTGGCTTGCTGCCCTAGATGGCAGACCCCAACTGGACGACAAGCCCTACGCTACTACGTGCAGAGCCATCAGGGGAACGCGAAGTCAACAGTCCGGGTCGATAAAGGTACGGGTACGTCAAAGCCACAAATCAGAAACTAAGAGAATAACGGAAGCCAAGCCAAGGGTCAAAACACTGGAGGGAACGCAGTACAAAAACGTAGGACAGAAACGAAGTCTAGGAGCAAGCCAGGGTCAGGAAAAATGGAGTAACAACAAACAGGTAACCACGGAGAAGGACTAGGGAGAACCAATCACAGGCAAAGGTTGAACATACTGAGCAGGTTTAAATGAGATGCCCGGTCACCGCCACAGCAGCTGATTGGTGCGGCCTCCGGGCACCTCTATTGGCCTGTGCGACACACCCTCTAAGCTGATTCGAAGCCGGGCTGTCAATGTTATGCTCATGAGCCAGGCTTCTCCCTGGGTATGTCGCCTGGCTAGAGGGATTAACCCCTGTAGCGCCTCACTCCTCCACGGCAACAACGTGTGCCATGACAAGCTTGTTGAATTATATCCTTGGCAACAAGTTACTGGCATAGTCAGAACAAATTGGACACTCTGGTGGAAATCTCAAAGTAGCATGTGCTATATTCCTCAAAAAGGGTACAACCTGTTCAATAATAAGGCACAAACTAAAATTAGTTGTGCATTTTTTTTCCTTTTTTCTTGTCAGAAAAGTAGTGAAAATACTTGATATGTAAGTAAACTCTGAGGTCCGGTCTATTTTTTCTGACTTATTGAGATGTGACAAAAGTGTTGCAAGGACTTCATAAATATTGAAGCAAAAATCATATTCTTAGTGCTTTTATGTTAGAAAACCAGTGTAAATCCATATATTTTTCTGTAGCGTAAGGATTTTTTTACAACTATCAGAAAACTTTCAGATTTTCTGTTCAGTTTTTTGGACAAAAGGAGAGTGGCTGCATAAGTTTTCAGCACAGAGCATGCTGAAATTTGGAACTTTGCATCATGTCCGTTTGTGATACGTGTTTCCTCTGTATCACAGTAATTTATAGAAACAAATTTGCTTGTGCTTTCTCCCTTGGGTCATTATACATAGAAAAAGTCACATTAGCTACGTGTTACCCTTATGTGAATGAGATGTATGAATATCTAATTTAGATTTAGGAAAGTGACGTTTTTATTGTTTGGAAAAGCAACACAGTGCAAAGTGTGAACTAGGTGGGGGAGGGACACAATGATATATTCCACATGCAGAGCCTTCTAGCCTAGCACCTCCCCAGAATCTGACATGTTTAGGCTATTCTATAAACAAATAGTCTATCAGCCATGCAGAAAAAAATCCATCACAAAAGAATGACTGCTGTACTGCCAGCTCAGACCTAACTTTATATCAAAAGCTAGTTATCTATACTGAACATACATAAATTATCAAGGCAAGCAGCAGGATACGCCAGGCGCATCATTTGGACTACAGTAGTTCAAACATTTCTCAACATTTTCTAGACTAAAATATATGATTTTCTTGTGTCACTCAAATTTTCTGTGATTTGCTTTTGATTTTTTTTCTACACAAAGGTAATCAATTTAAGTTAGCTAAAGGATTTTCTGCTAAACATTGCTGTTTAAAAAGTAACTACGGCTAACTACAGCCAAATTATACCATTATTTTACAAAAAAATTACACTCTCTCTGTCTTGCATTTTTTCAAAACATCCCAGACCTAAGTAGACGTCAACCATCCTTTGTAGGTTTATGAAATATAATTTCAAATTAATGGTGGTTTTGAGCCATACTGAATATTGAAAGGAAATATAGCCCATTAAAGTTATTTGGCTTGCACTTAGCATTAACTATCAATTACACAGTTTGAACTTGCCACCAGTAAGTTATAGCATCACCTCCATGAGGAAGCTAGAGAACAGTAATATCTAGAATCGACAGCAGCATGCAAACTCCACAGCCAGTGATTGAAGTATAATCAACTAGATGAAAGCTCGGTGTCATATTCTGGAGAGGAAACATACAATGTGGCGAATAAACTAGTTATGTGATACCTAAAATTTAAGGTTTAAGATGCTAGGGTAAGGAGTGTTCCTAGGGGAGTAAAACTGCAGTCTAATATATTTGCATTAAATATTCCATACAACTTTGAAGGCATATATGGAGGTACAGCAAGACCCCACACATCTTTTTGGGTGACCAATTACACCTCTGTACAAAATCTTGAAAGATGTTAGTGTATGGTAGTGTATATGAGGCTGTAAAACAAGCAAGTAGTCTGATTCCAACTATACAGTATAGTGGTCCAGCTGGTTTGAACAACAACTGGTACAATACTTGCTTATCTTGAACAAGCAGCAACTTTGGAAAAAAATATCTTGATTGTCCATATCTCACCAAGCAACAGATTTTTAAAATAATATTCCCAATATAAGTGATGTTGGAGACCTTGCACTCCTCCACCTTACATTTGTGGATGCCCCACAGATGCTCAATAGTGTTTTGGTCTGGAGATATGCTTGGCCAGTCCAGCACCTTTATCCTCATTTTTTTTTAGAAAGGCAGTGGTTGTGTTGGAGATGTGTTTTGGGTCGTTATCATGTTGGAATACTGCCCTACGGCTTAGTTTCTGAAGGGAGGGGATCATGCCTTGCTTCAGTATGTCACAGTACATGTTGGCATTCATGGTTCCCTCAATGAACTGTAGCTCCCCTAGCCGGCAGCACTCATGTAGCCTTAAACCATGACACTACCATTACCATGTTTGACTGTAGCCACACACACTTGACACAATCTGAACCAAAAAGGTTAATCTTGGTGTCATCAGACCACAGGACATGGTCATCCATGTCCTCAGTCTACTTGATTTCAGCAAACGGTTTGCGGGCTTTCTTATGCATCATCTTTAGAAGAGGCTTCCTTCTGGGCTGACAGTCATGCAGACCAATTTGATGCAGTGTGCAGAGTATGGTCTGAACAGTGAAACACCAGCCTCCCCCATCCTTTTAACCTCTGCAACAATGCTATCAGCACTCATATGTCTATTTCAAAAAGACAATCTTTGCATATGATACCGAGCACTACTCAATATACTCAACTTCTTTGGTCAAGCATGATGAGGCCTGTTCTGAGTGGAACCTGTCTTGTTAAACCACTGTATGGTCTTGGCCATCAAACTGAAGCTCAGTTTCTAGGTGTTTGCAATCTTTTTATAGTCTAGGCCATATTTATGCAGAGCAAGAATTTTTTTTCAGATGCTCAGACAGTTTTTTATCATGAAGTACTATGTTAAACTTCCCATGATCAGTATTATAGTGTGAGATCAGTAACAACAAATTTGACACACCTGCTCCCCATTCACTCCTGAGACCTTGTAACACTAAGGCCTCGTTCACACGGCTTATTTTGCCGCGGATTGGCGCCGTACTGCGCGCTGGATTTGCGCTGCAGTACGGCGCCAATCCATCGGAGTTATTACGGTAATCCACTGCTCTCATAGAGAACAGTGGATTACCGTAGCTCCTCCCCTCTCGGCGAATCTGCCGCGGGGGGAGAAAGTGACATGCACATTATTTACAGCGCGTACGCGCCGTAGATAATGCAATGTCTATGGGGCCGGGGAGCGGCGCCCCCGGCGCGCTCCGGCCCCGCCCCTGTCCCGCCCCTTATTCACGGCGGATTTGTGAGCACACAAATCCGTCGGGAATAAGCCGTGTGAACACGGCCTAAGGGTGCTTTCATACGTTGCGTTCTTTCAATACATTTTTTGTGCAGGAAGGCACAGCAATTAATTCTGTACATTGCTGCACAAAATCACGGTAATTATCGCAATTTTTGCCACGATTTTTGTGCAGCAATATACAGCATTAATTGCTGTGCCTTCTTGCACAAAAAACGCATTGAAAAAAACGCATCAAAAACACATAAAAAATGCACCGTGTGAAAGCACCCTAACAAGTCGCATGACACCATGGAGAAATGGCAAATTGGACAAAATGTGTCCATTTTCCTTTAGGGGCGTACTCACTTTTGTTGCCAGCTGTTTAGACATTGACTGCTGTGTGTTGAGTAATTTTGAGGGAACATCAAATCTACACTGTTATACAGGCTGCACACTGACTACTTTACATTGTTTCAAAGTGTCAAATCTTCAGTGTTGTCCCATAACAAGATATAATACAATATTTTCAAAAAAATTAAGGGGCATACTCACTTTTGTGACATACTGTATGTACAGCAGCTGTTACATAAAGCAATATGGAGTTGGCTTAGCAGCGAAGCCTGTTCAATATGTATTACACAGCTGACACCTGCCATGTGAGATCTGAGATTACTGAGAGGTAACTGCAGTATCGAATGGGTTAGACAGAAGGGTGTCTCATTGTCACTAAATACTGTTCCACCAGTTGTCAAGACAGTATTCATATTATAGAGATACAGCATTTATTATAAATTTTATTTTATCCGTTCATTTAGCATTTTTATATTCTAAAGAGCAGTACAGAGATTATTGTCAAAATCTAAGCACTAATGTTGCAGTACACCGTACAGGTGATAAAGTAATTTAATTTTCAAATCCCCTAGGTGGAATAAAAATAAAAATAAAGTGTTAACACTATAGAAAAGGCAAAAGAAATTTTTTTTCATATAAAAAGATACAATAAAAAAGTAAACACTGTGGGGGACATGTATGAAAACTGTCTTGGTCTAAGACTTTCCTTGTTGCCCATAGCAACCAATTAGAGAAACCCTCTCCTTTTTTCAGAGCACTATATGAAATGAAAAGGGAACTCTGATTGGTTGCTATGGGCAAAAAGGAAAGTCTTAGACCAAGGCAGTTTTCATACAAGTGGCCCTGTGTTCATAAAAGTCAGATCTATCAATAAGCACCCCTATGTTTCTCACATGGTGACTGCTGTAAGAGAAAAAAAAAAAACAAGCCATAGTTGAATATTTGGTCACTCTGCCTCCTTAAGAAAAGAATAATAAAGTGATCAAATAGTCATTTTTTACACTAGCAATAACAGCTTCCCTTAATAAAATGAACCTTCACATACAGTGAAGAAAATAATTATTTGATCTCTTGCTGATTGTGTACGTTTGCTCACTGACAAAGACATAAACAGTCTATAATTTTAAGGGTAGATTCATTTTAACATTGAGAGATAGAATATCCAAAATAAAAACCAGAAAATCACATTCTATAAATTATATAAATTTATACTGAGAAATCAGTATTTATCCCTCTAGCAAACAAGACTTCATACTTGGTGGCAAAACCCTTGTTGGCAAGCACAACTGTCAAACATTTTTTGTAGATGATGATGTGCTTTGCACACATGTCAGGAGGAATTTCGGTCCACTCCTCTTTGAAGATCATCTCTAAATCATTAAGATTTTGAGGCTGTCACTTGGCAACTCGGAGCTTCAACTTTCTCCATAAGTTTTCTATGGGATTAAGGTCTGGAGACTGGCTATGCCCCTCCATGGTCTTAATGTGCTTCTTTTTGAGCCACTCCCTTGTTCCTTTGGCTGTATGTTTTGGGCCATTGTCTTGCTGGAAGACCCAGCCATAACTTATTTTTAATGTCCTGGCGGAGGGAAGGAGGCTGTCACTCAGGATTTTTCGATGCATAGCTCCATCCATTCTCCCATTGATGCGGGGGAAGTAGTCCTTTGCCCGTAGCAGAGAAACTCCTCCAAAACATAGGGCCACATGTAGGAAACTGTTTAGGTCTAAAACTCTCTCTTTTGCCCAAAGTAACCTATTGGCAAAAGAGTGAGTTTTAGACCTAAACAGGTTCATACATGTGGCCCATAATGTTTCCAATTCCATGCTTGACAGTGGGGATGGTGTTCTTTGGGTTATAGGCAGCATTACTCTTCCTCCAAACATGGTAAGTTGAGTTAATGCCAAAGAGCTCAATTTTTGTCTCATCTGACCAAAGCACCTTCTCCCAATCACTCACAGAATCATCCCGGTGTTCACTTGCAAATTTTAAATGAGCCTGCACTTGTGTCTTCTTGAGCAGGGGGACCTCATGGGCACTGCAGGATTTTAAACCATTACAGCGTAATGTGTTGCGAATGGTTTTCTTGGTGACTGAGAACATTAAAAAGTCCTCCCCCTGTGTAGTTTTAGGCTGATCTCTCACCTGTTGATTGACAGCCATTTTGTATTTCTTCCATTTTCTTACTATTGCACCGACAGTTGTCGTCTTCTCACCCAGCGTCTAACTTATGGTTTTGCAGCCCATTCCAGCTTTGTGTCTATGATCTTGTCCCTGACATCCTTAGAAAGCTCTTTGGTCTTGCCCATGTTGTAGATGTTAGAGTCTGACCGATTAATTGAGTCTGTGGACAGGAGTCTTTTATAAAGGTGACTATTTAAGACAGCGGTCTTTAATGCAGGTAACGAGTTGATTAGTCCGGTCAAACTGATCTGTAGGAGCCAGAACGCTTAACGGTTGGTAGGGGATCAAATACTTATTTCTCGAATCTCAAATATGAATTTATAGAATGTAATTTTCTGGATTTTATTTTGGATATTCTATCTCACAATGTTAAAATTAACCTACCCTTAAAATTATAGACTGTTCAGGTCTTTGTCAGTGAGCAAAATTGCAGAATCCATTGTTGATTGCTGATTGTATATAAAAAAATGGCAATACAAAGCTGTTTGTTTAAACGCTTTTAATTTTTTAAATTAGTAAAACATAACAAACTATATAAATTTTGGATTGACTGACCCACAAAAATAAGAATAACTTGGATTTTTTTTTTTTTTACCAGACATTAAATGATGTAAAAACAAAACTCAAAGAACTGTCAGAATTGCTGCTTTTTTATCCATTCCACCTATATAATAAAAAATATTTTATTATATAGCAAACTGAATGGGTCCATTACAGAATACAATTTATTGTAGTGGTGTTAAGGAGCATCCAACTGATTTGCTCACAAAAAGGAATGAAAATGTTGTCACAGCTCTATCTGGTCACTGTGCAATTAGCAGAATTACAGGGCATTAGCTATAATTCTGTGACTAATAAAAAGTAGGTTTTCATTGACAATATCAACACAAGCAATTTACTCCCTTCAAAGCTTTAATATATTTAGTCTCATATGCCTAATTTACTTGAATTTTAGACTTCTAAGAAATAGTGTAACCGTTACCTCCTTTTTTTGTGGAGTTTGTGTTATTGGAAGTTTTTGAATCCGTTTAGTATATGAATCACTTACATTTTAGGAGACAACCTTCCCTATTCACAGGTTTAAGGGAGTTTTATCATTTGAACTGTTCATGCTGTTCAGCTAATTCTCTGAGATTGAATTTGAAATCATGGGGCGAGTCTCTCCTCTCAGCAGGCATGTCTCTCCTCCCAGGAGGTGTGTCTCCCCTCACTAAAGAACTGTGACATCATCATTTTGTATGAAGCAGGGGATGTAGAAGGTTGTCGGTATATAACAGCTCTGTAGCCTCCTGCATGCTTCTTATGTCTGCAGCCTTCAGGCTCCACAAGCTCCTTGCTGTGCTATATGCAGTTATACACACAGATGAGACATGTGAGGAGTGTGCACTGCCCCCCCCCCTTCCCCTCTGTTACTAGACAGGAGACTATGACTGTGGTATATGCAGTTAAACACACAGCCTGAACTGATGAGACATGAGAGGAGTGTACACTGCCCACTCCCTCCTCCTCCCCTTCTGTTACCAGACAGGAGACTGGGTTATATGGAGCAATGCACACTGCCCTCCTACGCTTCTCTCCCCCTGTTAACAGGCAGGAGACACTATAACACTCTGTAATATAAGGGGATCAGTGACTTAAACAGCCAGTAATTGCCCAGATCATTCACCCTAGAGCTGGGAGATGTGTATAGAGCCAGCAGACCTTGATTTTATATCGATTTTAACAGTTCAGAGGGGAAAAAACACAGAGTGTGCAGGCAGCTAATCACAGCGCAGGGGGCGTGGCTGGGGCGTTTCCTGTCTGGGGGCGTATCCCAACAGGCTGAATGAAATGTCAGCCAGCCAATCACAGTGCAGGGGGCGTGTCTAGGGGCGGGATCTGGCCAGGGGGCGTGTCCCGACCAGCAGCAGAAACAGAATACAGATTTACAGAAAAGCTCATATCTGCTAAACCAAGTGACAGAGGTAATGCAAACGAATTACAAAAGTGCTTATTTTTACTGTCCCCATAATCTGAGACATGATCTTTGTAGTGATAAAACCCCTTTAACAGCTCAAATGAAGGTGGCTCTAGCTAAATAAATAAACTGCAATTGTTATAACAATGCCATGTTCTAGCCTTTAAAAACATAATAGGAAATCCATTATTTTAAGCAGAATGGAAAAATTGTACTTGATCTCTTGACAAGTACATAAAAATAATAATAATCTATTCTATATTATTACAAACAATAGTCAGTAAACTGCATGTTTTGCTGAAAGTGTACCTCTAATTATAACAACTTTCCTTAGATCAACTACAGGCAGTCCCCAGATTACATATGGGATAGTGACTGTAGGTTCGTTCTTAAATTGAATTTGTATGTAAGTCGGAACATGGATATTTAGTACATTTGTGGTGTGGCATGCTGGCACTCGTAGTTCCACAACTATAAATGACAGCATACTACACATGTACTAATTGTATGCTGGCTGATTAGTACTTGTATTTAACATGTGTGGTATGGCATGCTGGCATTTTTAGTTCTACAAGTGCCAGAATATCACATATGTTAAACACATGTTTTAATCAGAGGGGACTGCTTGCATAGTGGCAGCAGTTCCTATGGGACCCTAAGATTGAGGGGGGAAGTGGGGGATCTGTATCCAATCACAATGCTTTAAAGGGGTTGTCTGATCTCAAAGATTCAAAGGCTGTATGAATGAAATAATGCTGGTTTGCTCTGTCACTTCCTGGTCAAGCTGTGTATAATTAGCATATGAGCTCTGTGTATTCAGAATTCTCTGTTTATTATGTTTATTAGTCTAGATTAGCTAAATTACCTTCTACCAGGACAGGAGAAGCTGCTGAGCTAATGTAAACAGTAGAGTAATGTCTTTTGTCTGAAAGATCAGATAACACATAAGCTCTCACTGTGCTGCTGTGAACTGTGTGATGACATCACTCCCTGCTATCAGATAGAACAAACAGAAGGGGGGAGGAGTAAACAGGTCAGTCACTTGGGGAACCAGAGAGAGCACTGAAGGGGATAAAATCACTTGTAGCTCCTTAACAAAAAAACAAATGAACAACGCAATATATTTAGAAAACATCTTTATTTAGTGATCCCAACATGTTGAAAGCCAATCTTTGTAGCGAGAGAACCCCTTTAATGGAGTATTTCACAAGGGGGTCATGGGTGTTACTATAGTCATAACAGTTCCTATGAGGCCCAGAGACAAAGGAGGCCACCAAGAAAGTGATTGGGGCACATTTATTAAGGCAGTTGTGCCAGAATTCTGGCACAATCTGTGCCAAAAATGATGTCTTACAAGCTGTACGCCACATTTATTATGTGTTTTAGACAGTTTCAGACACTTCTGCGCCTTGTCTGACAATGGGGTGTGACCTCAACAAAAGGGGAGTGGCTTTTGTGGGAAAGGAGCGTGGCTTAAAATGTGAGAAAAAGTCTCTTCACTTCCTCCCTGCCCACACACTTCACTGAGCGGACACTTTTCCTATGATACTGTAGATATCCCTGTGGAGGATAGTGGTGGACCCGGTGCACTCAGCAAAAAATCGGCGTCTCAAGCAATGGTATATTTAAACCATTAACATTTTATTCTAAAACTATCGGAGCTTTAAGGCCCCGACAGAATTAAAACAGTTAGAACAATAAAAACAAGTGCACAGTCGACGCGTTTCAAACCCGCGCTTCCTCAGGACAGATACACTTCAATGCAAGTGTCTGCTTTATATACAGTTTGTTTGTGGAGACGCTGCATCTAAGGCGCCGAAAATAACAAAGTCTCAAGCTGGTAACAAAGACTGTCAGGTATGTGGTACTAACAAGATGTCTGAGTGGAAGGAATAGCTGTCAATCACAGTTGACAGACAGGATGTTGCTTTATCAAGAAGATGACTGGATAAGCTGGATGTCAATCACTTTAGAGAAAACTTTAGGGAATGCAACAGAGATCAGTGATCACTGTGTGTGATGTCAATCAAGAAGATTTATCGATTGTGGTGATAGGTCTATGGGAGGACCCATGAATGCTAATCCTGAGTGATAGATACAAAATAAAAGAACACTAAAAGCTATGATAATGTACAGTATATAGCTACTAATAGTGATATGAAGTAAAAAATATGTTATGCTGCTAGGCACACAGAGTTAAAGTAGCGATCACTGTGTGAGATGAGGGAGAGGCTGCTGGTATGTCCCAGACTTAGGGCGTTCTGATGTTATGGGATGTGACTTCTTGTGTGACATCAGCACACTGAGCCACGCCCCTCAAGTTCCCGTTTGTAGGGGACAGTGGTATGTCGGAACAACGTAAGTTGGAGACTGCATGTATACAAGCAAAAGAATAACTCGGTAAAAAAACTGGAAAAAAAAATATTATTTATTATAAACATCATCCAACCTCACCCCGCCATTTCTATTTATTTACTAAGTCAGGAATCACTAATGAGACCTCTTCTGCAAAGGACTTCAGCTTTACTATGAGATCAGGTTACAGCTGCCCAATAAAGTCTATTGAGAGGGAAGAAGGGAGGAAATAAGTAAAAGCAGGAGATCTTACAAACAAGCAGCGGCATGGAGGACATTAGACAGCAGTGAGTCCAGCACTGAGGTAAGATAAAACACTCACCATACAGCCATCACTTTCACTGTCTGTCTCCATGCTTTTTCCTCTTTGCTATTCTCCATAGACTGTCCACAGTCAAATTGATTTTCTCCCTTTCTTTTTCTCCTCCTTTCTTGCCTTTTTTGTGAATGTCCTTTATTATCCATATCATTTCTACCTCATAAACTTAAAGGGGTTTTTACACCATGCAAAGTTGACTTGGGAAGTTTAGAAATGTAATATTAACCCCTTACCGCCGGAGCCAGTTTTGGGCTCTCTGTCAGAGCCTCAGTTTTGAAATCTGTCATGTGTCACTTTATGTGAGAATAGCTTTTTGACACTTTTACCTATCCATGTGATTCAGAGATTGTCTTCTTGTGACACATTGTGCTTTACGTTAGTAAGAAATTTTGGTCCAAAAAGTCCTTGTTTATTTGTGAAAAATATCAAAGTATCATGAAAAATTAGAAAAATTTACCATTTTCAAACTTCAAAAATTTCTGTGTGTAAAACAGATAGTTATTCCGCTCAAAATACTTTATAACTAGCATCGACCATATGTCTACTGTAGTTTGGCATAATTGTTTAAATGTCTTTTTTTATGACATTAGGAGGCTTAGAAATTTAGTAGTAATTTTCACATTTACAAGATAATTTTATATATAAATTTTTTGTGGGACCAGCCCAGCTCTGACATGGCTTTGATTGGCCTGTTTGTTAGATACTCCCATAAATGACTCCATCTAAGAAACTACACCCCCTAAAGTATTCAAAACAGCATTTAGGAAATGTATTAACCCATTAGATGTTTCACAGGAAGTAAAGCAAATTGGAGGTAAGACTTCAAAATGTAACTTTTTTTTGCAGATTTTCAATTTGTATCCATTATTTACAAGAACACAGTAGATGTGACCAGGGAAATGAAATTTAATATCTATTCCTCAGATTCTGCCATTTTCAGAGATATCCCATATGTGGAACTAGTGCACTATTTGGCTCAAACACAGACCTCACAATAGGAGGAACACCTACCAGACTTTGGAGAATCATTTTCGTTACGATCTCATTTAGGCGCCATTTCAGGTTTGTGGACACCCTAAGGGGCTAAAACGTAATAAACACCTCTAAAAAGACCCCATATTGGAAACTACACCCCTAAATGAATATATCCAGGGTTGCAGTGAGTCTATTGACTCCACAGTGTTTCACAAATTATTTTAGCATTAGGCTGTGAAAATAAAAAAAAATTTCCCCCAACAATCTGCAATTTTAAAATGTTTCATTTTCACAAAATAATCTTGCAAAAAAAACCCCCGAAATTTTGTTACGCAATTTCTTCCAAGTTCAGCATTACCCTACATGTGGGTGTAAACTGCAGGGAGCGCTATTTGGCTTTTGGAACACAGATTTTGGAGGGTACCATGTCGCATTTGCAAAGCCTCCAAAATACCGGAACAGGTGAAACCTTACATAAGTTACCCCATTTTGGATTCAACACCCTTCATGGATCTCATGTATTGCGCATTTTGGGCATACAGGTGTTCCATCATTTTTTCTAGCATTGACCATGAAAATGGAGAGGGTAAATGCAGTACCGTCATTGTTTTTTGGGTTTCAATTTTACAGCGTTCACCGTGCAGTGTAAATCACTGGATAACTTTACTATGCGGGTCGGTACAATTACAATGATATAAATGTTATATTGTTTTTTTATTATTTATTTAATACAGTATGTCTATAAAAAATAGCGTTTTATATTGTCCTATTCTGACAGCTATACATTTTTTATTTTTACGTATACGAAGCTTATTATGGGCCTGTTTTTTGCGGGATGAGTTGATGTTTTTATTAGTACCATTATGGAGTAGATATGATACTTTAATCACTTTTTATTAAGGTTTTTATGAGGCGTTTTGAACAAAATACAACAATCCTGGTAGTTTTTTTTTTTTTTTTTTTACAGTGGTCACCATGTGGTATAAATGACATGCTAGCGTTAGTCAGCAGGTCTATACAATTACTGTGATACCCAATTTTATATTTTTTTATGTTTTACTACTTTTACAGAATAAAAATACTTTTATTCAAAAAGGAAAAAATGTTTTTGCATCGTCATAGTCTGAGAGCCATGACTTTTTAATTTTTCTGTGTACAGAGCTGTGAAGGGGCTTGTTTTTTGCAAAAAGAGTTGATGCTTTTATTGGTATATTTTTTGGGGGGAACAAAGCTTTCAGTTCAGTTTTAAATCTGTTTTTTGGAAGGCAGGATGAAGAAAATACTGCAATCCCAGTAGCATTTTTTATTTTTATTTTTATTTTTAAAAGCGCTCACCATGCAGTATAAATGACAAGTTAATTTTACTCTATGGGTCGATACGATTATGGTGAAACCCAATTTACATATTTTTTTTTATGTTAAAGCGCTTTAAAAAAAAGTGTTTTTATTATGTAAAACAATATTTATACATCACAATCTTCTGATCGCCATAACTTTTTTTTATTTTTCCGTATACAAAGTTATGTAAGGACTGTTTTTTGTGTAATGAACCAACGTTTTAATTGGTACAACTTTGGCATTTATATGAGTGTTTGATCGCTTTTTTATTCCATTTTAAATGTGCGGGATGAACGAAAATCGCAATTCTTTGATTGTTTTTTTTTTAACGGTGTACACCATGTAGGTAAATTAACATACATGTTTATTGGGTGGGTCGTTCCGCGTGCTGCGATACTTAATATGTGTACTTTATTTATTTTTGATCTTTTTTGGGGCAATTTGTGTCTGTAAAGGGGAAAAGGGTGGTGTACATGTTTTTATTTTATTTTTTCGTGTTTGTGTTTTACTTTTTCACTTTTGTTTTTACTTTTTTACACTTTTTTCACTTTTCCCCAGAGGGAAATTGTATGAGCGATCTTCCAATCCCTCATACAATAACAGTCTCCATGGTGACTGTCAATCACCCTGCCCGGCAATGCCCACAATGCATTACTGGGCACAGTGACATCACAGACAGCCTGGGAAGTGACTTTCACATCCCAGGCTGCCTGGTAGGAAACAACAGCCGATCGTGCGGCAGCTGGGACGAAAGCAGGCAGCAGGAGCTCACTCCTCCTGCCTGCAACTTAGCTCTGATGATCTTAATAGATCGTCGGAGCTAAGGGGTTAAACACCCACGGGCGGAGTTCACTTCGGGCGCGGGTGATGTGGCATGAGGCCAGCGGTAATTTACCGCCGGTCCCATGTCGCGCTCGTGCGAGGCTCGCTTGTACGCCCGCATGATCGCCAGGACGTACCCATACATTCGTTTGCGGGAATGCACTTCCTACTAGGACGTATGAGTATGTCTAATGTCGGGAAGGGGTTAAAGCTTTTCTAATTTATTGTTATAAAAATGTATTCAGTAGCATCTCTTTCTTGATGATATAGTATCCTGATGTATCCAGGGGATCTGACCGGCTTCTGAACAATGTAAGAGCAGACCGCGCTTGCTCAGTCTGATCTGCTCAGTTCTGCTGAACTGCTCATTTTCCCTTGTCAAGGGTCTGTGCTTGTGATAGAGTAGATACTCTGCCTGTAAGACTATCTTGTAGTGTAGTAATGAAGTAACTGACTTTGTAATGCTGGAGACTGTGGTTCAATCCCCTAGTGTGATTTTTTGTTTCCCTAAACCATACACATATGTAGAGAGATGTTAAAATATGTGTAAATCTCTCTAAATTTCTATCGATCTACCTATCTATCTATCTATCTATCTATCTATCTATCTATCTATCTATCTATCTATCTATCTATCTATCTATCTATCTATACCCTAGGCTCCCCTAATTCGTGTCCCAAGTCCTAGGGTATATATAATGTATGATGGAAGTGCTTGTTGTGACTACTGTGAGCATGAACTATACGTTGTATTTGGCATATATTGCTTTTAATCTACCGTGTTTCCCCGATAGTAAGACAGCGTCTTACATTCTTTTTACCCCCAAAAGTCCCACTATGTCTTACTTTCGGGGTATGTCTTATTTAGGGCAGGTATAGGCAGCTGTAGGCAGGTATAGGGCCAGCTGTAGACAGGTATAGGGCCAGCTGTAGACAGGTATAGGGCCAGCTGTAGGCAGGTATAGGGCCAGCTGTAGGCAGGTATAGGGCCAGCTGTAGACAGGTATAGGGCCAGCTGTAGGCAGGTATAGGGCCAGCTGTAGGCAGGTATAGGGCCAGCTGTAGACAGGTATAGGGCCAGCTGTAGGCAGGTATAGGGTCAGCTGTAGACAGGTATAGGGCCAGCTGTAGGCAGAAAAACACTTACCTGGCTCCCCGCTGCTCCGTCACCCGCGCCGCGCCGCCTCCTCGCTGCTCCGGCCTCCCGCGCGCTCATCCCGACAACTGCAGTGATGTCATCAAGCCGCGCTACGTCTAACTTTCGGGGTACGTCTTACATTAGGCGACCTCCCTAAGACACCGCTACGTCTTACTATCGGGGGTGTCTTACTATCGGGGAAACACAGTATATAGGGAGGAAGGGATGCCTCCATTTTGGTTTCTTGCACCCCACCCACTTTCACAGGCTTTTATATCAGTGCAGCTTGCAAGGTTGGTGTTTTTTTATTTTTTTCTCTCTGGATAACGGAGGTCGGTTGACCCAATGAGAAGTCTGGATTTGGCTCTATTGAGAGGTAAAGATAGCGTAGGACCACCCACCTTGAGATCACGTTGTAAGCCGTGGGTGGCTTAAACATTTTTTGATCAAAACGTGTGAACTGAGAATCTCAAAGTTTTTTTTCATACTGTGAGCATGGGACACAATTTAGGGGAGCTTTGTGTGGATAGATAGATAGATAGATAGATAGATAGATAGATAGATAGATAGATAGATAGATAGATAGATATAAAATTATAGAGCTTTACACATATTTTAGCAGCACTCTATGAATGTGTATGTTTTAGGAAAAAAAATCACTGTAGGGAATTAAAAGGGTTTTCTCGCTACAAAGATCATGTATCTAATGATGGGGACAGTAAAAATAAGCACTTTTGTAATTAGTTTGCTTTACCTAAGTCACTTAGTATAGCATGTGATGGCTCTCCAGTGATAGTTCTATGTACTGAGTAACTTCACTCTCCCCTCATATAACACAGTCTTATACCCTGTTCTCCCCCCATATAACAGTCTACAGTCCCATTATACAGTCTGCTCTACCTCCTGCCTGATAACAGAGGGGGGAGGGACTGGAGGGCAGAGAGCATTTCTCACACTTGCTTCATCAGTTCAGGCTGTGTGTATAACTACTTACACCAATGAAGGTAGTGGTTACAAGTAGCTTGTGCCGCCTGGAGCTGAGAACTCTGCCACCATGAAGCATGAGAACTCTGAACCAGAAGCATGAAAACTGCACACACAGAATGATGATGTCACAGCTTTTCAGGACTCGCCTCCTGGTAGGAGAAACACGCCTACTGAGAGAAGAGACTCACCCCTGTATTTGAAACTGAAACTGATAGATTTTGCTCAAGAGTACGAAAGCTTTAAAAGATAAAACCCCTTTAACCCCTTCACGACCCTGGGCGTATGAGTACGTCCCAGGGCCGCTAAGGGGCTTGCAGGGGGATCGCTCCGCGACCCCTCCGCACAGCCGCCGGGTGTAAGCGGCAAATCGCCGCTAACACCCAGCAGTAACAGCGCCGGTGGGTGGCTCCGCCCGCTGGCGCTGTTTTACCCATCAGACACCGCGGCAAAGATGGCCGCGGCGTCTGAATGAATGCCAATCGGTGCCGCACACCGATCGGTACAGTCATCGGCACCGGCGCAGCTATGCTGCGCTGATCCGACAACCGGGCATGGTTGTGGGGAGCCTTGTGAAGGCTCCCGTCACTTACCCTGGCCGGTTTACCCCACTTCCGTCCGCAGACAGGAAGTGGAGAAACCGCCATCTTTGTACACCCTAATGCATTGCCTATGCAATGCATTAGGTTGTATTAACACTCGCGCCCCCTAGTGGTCAAGCTCCAGAGGGAGACTAAATGTTACAGTAAAAAAAAAAAATAAATTTAAAGTTTTAAAGTACAAAAAAAAAGTATTAAAAGTTCAAATCACCTCCCTTTCCCCATTTTACAAATAAAATCATTAAAATAATAAAAAAGATACACATATTTGGTATCGCCGCGTCCGAAAAAGTCTGATCTATAAAAATATGACATCATTTATCCTGTACGCTGAACACCGTAGAAGAAAAAAAATTCCAAACGGCAAAATTGCATTTTTTGGTCATTTTACGTCACTCAAAAAATGGAATTAAAATGATTAAAAAAGTCTCATGCATTCCAAACTACTAGCGTTTAAAAGTACATTTCAGCCCGCAAAAAATGCATGCTCACTGATGTCCGTAGGTGTTAGTACAAAAAAGTTATTGGTCGCACAAACTGGCACCGCGGCGCAAATGTCAAAAATAGAAAATGTTTGGAATTTTTTTACGGTACCAAAACATAACGGAAACCCTACATGTTTGGTATTGCCGGATGCATAACAACCTGTAGAATACAGATAGCACATTATATTTACCGAAGATTGAACGACGTAAAAGCAAATCACCCAGAAACATGGCAAAAATAAAAAAATTTTCACAATTTGTCCCACTTGGAATTTTTTTGCGGTTCCCAGTATATTCTATAGTATAGTGAATAACACCATTAGAAAGAACATCTTGTCCCGCAAAATAAAAGCCCTCTTGTGTCTATGTAGGTGGGGAAAAAATAAAAAATTATGGCTTTCAGAAGGCGGGGAGGGAAAAACGAACGTGTCACAAAAAAAAAAAAAGGGTCCTAAGGGGTTTAAAAATACTTCACCTTTTTGAAGGCCATCAATAGCCACACTCTATAAAAAAACACCCCTTTATTTCCAGTTTTCATTACCCTTATAGAAGACCCATGCTGCAGGGTGAACATTGGTATTCAACCTCAGGAGTGCGCACAGAAAAAGGGGGGATGATGTCACAGTGAGGTGTGGCTTGCCAAGGAGAGCAGAAGAACAGTACACCCACTTTTCAAAGCTGAAGCAGACCAAGGGATCTATGAGTAGGTAAAATGCGTTTAAGGCAGAACCCCTTTAATCCTTCGCATACATTTAAATTATTTTTTGTTTTCATTAATCTCTTTGTGTCCATCTGTTGTAAAAACAGATCATTGTATTTAAAATTCTTCTTTTATATTGGTTCTTTTTTTTTCCACAATAAATTTCAAATAAGAAAAAAAAACATCCATAGAATAAGACATCTAGATTCTCTATTTACAATCCCTTGCAGTCCATCTCTCAGGCCTAACAACTTAGCCACAATAAGTTCTCATTGACCCTATCTAAACCTACCTAAAATCACTAAATAACCCAGTGATGAGCTACATTTAGCTCAGCAGAATTATACGATTGTCCTAGTTTTAAAACCGTGACAGATGTAAAAATGTAGCCATATTCTGTCTGTGTAAAGCCAGAAGGATTGGGATGGTAGTTAGAATTTTATGGTAGTTACTCTGTGGCTATTTTTTCTTTATGTTAAAGCTCATGAATTTACTTTCTTTTATCAATGTTTATTTCAAGCAAAATAAAAGGGAAAATGAAATTCATAACCCTTTCTGAAAGGAGATAGGCCTCAGATATTCACACAGACAGCTTCAATACATCTACATTAATGTGCACAGGGCCGTTCCTAGGAGCGGGCGAGACGGGCGCCTTGCCCGCCTGGAGGATCGCCCCTGACTCTGCACGGCTGTTTGATAACAGCCACGCAGTGTCAGCAGCCTACTGGTGCAGGGAGGAGATGGGACGGATCATTCCCCTCCTGTCTCCTCCTCTGTATCAGCGTCACAGAGGGCACACGGCATTCACCACGCCCCCTGCGAAGCTGGGTCTCCTCGGTTGGCAGCTCTGCCGGCTGTGTAAGATCCCTGGGAGCTGCGTGCAGCGTAAGCGTCGTGATGACATCACGCGGCTTACACCGCTCAGCAGCTCCGGACCAGGACACGCGGACCGAGATGAGGTGGACCGAGGTTATTTTATAATTAGTTACAGGGGCATCTACTGGCTACAAGGGGGCATCTACTGGCTACAGGGGGGCATCTACTGGCTACAGGGGGGCATCTACTGGCTAAAGGGGGGAATCTACTGGCTACAGGGGCATCAATGGCTACAAGGGGTCATCTACTGGCTACAAGTGTATCTACTGGCTACAGGGGGGAATCTACTGGCTATAAGGGGGCATCTACTGGCTATAAGGGGGCATCTACTGGCTACAAGGGGGCATCACTGGCTACAAGGGGCATCTACTGGCTACAGGGGGCATCAGTGGCTACAGGGGGCATCTACTGGCAACAGGGGGGAATCACTTGGCTACAGGGGGCATCACTGGCTACAGGGGGCATTTACTGGGTACAGTGGGCATCACCCGGCTACAGGGGGGCATTTCGTTGCCACAGGGGGGCATCTACTGGCTACAGGGGGACATCTACTGGCTACAGGGGGCATCACTGGCTACAAATGGGCATCTACTGGCCAGAAGGGCATCACCTGGCTACAGGGGGGCATCTACTGGCTACACAGGGGCATCTACCGGCTACAGGGGGGGCATCACTGGCTACAGGGGGACATCTACTGGCTACAGGGGGCATCCGTGGCTACAAGAGGGCATCACCTGGCCAGAGGGGCATCACCTCGCTACAGGGGATCATCTACTGGCTACAGGAGGGCATCATCTGGCTACAGGGGGGCATCATCTGGCTACAGGGGGGCATCAACTGGCTACAGGGGGGCTACTACCTGGCTCCAGGGAGCATATTACATGGCTACCATATGAGGTGCTATAGATAGGGAGTATGTATAGAGATAGGAATTGGTAGAGAAGTGCTGATAACGGGAGGAGTCTTCTGATATTTGTTTTGTAAATTTTACAGTGAAGAGTTGTAAGTCGTCATCATGGCATCTTGGACAGATGGAGAAGAAGAAGAGAAAGAGAACAACTCTCAGAGACGTCACCTGTGGTCACTAGATATAACTTTAATGTAATCATTTATATTTCTGCAGAGCCTGTTTAACAGCTGGTATCCACCCACTGTAATGGGTCACTGTTAATTGCCTGGTAATATTTGGTTTTTGAAGGTAATAAATGGTTTTGTATTCAAGTAAATTGTCAAGTTATTGTATATTCAGTCCACTGATATGGGTTGGGGTGGATATGTGGTTCATTGGTTGGGGTGGTAAATATCGGTCCCACTGTTGGGTTGGTTTGTGGTGATATGTTTGGTCTTAGTGGGGTCTTGTTGGGATTCAGTTTGGGTGTTAAGGAGGTGTTAATTTGGTAAACAGTAAAATGAAAACTTATTATTTTAGTATTTTTTTATACTAGCAACCTTTGGGTAAAGCTTTTTTGTAATATTTTTGTGCTTTGGTTCATGGTGATTGGCAAATGTGGGTCCCGCAAAGTGGCGCAATTTTGTTATACGAGCGGGTTGAGGGGGTGAGGGTGGGGTGCGAAAATTTCTCCACCTCCGCCCGGAAGTGAAATTTTAGCCTAGGAACTCGCTCCTGAAATGTGGCAAGACTAAAGATAAAAGCTCCTCTAAAATGAAATTAAAGGATCCAACCAAATGTATAATCACCCATAGTTACAAATGGTAAAAATCTAAAGTTTCCGTAACAGTAAGAAACATGGGAGGATCCAATTGAGTTTTGAGTCCCAAACTACCCTGCTGATCTTAAACTGGCCTACAGCCAGTTTTTTTTTTCACCTTTTAACATATTCAGCCTCCCTCTATTACAGCAATTAAATCGTGGACCTCACAGGTTGTCCCTTGGAAAACCCAGACTGATTTTGCCATCAAATAGCTCATGGATTACAGTAACCAGATGATTCCCAACCAGGTGCATCAGATTGTAACTAAAGGAAGAGGTAGAGATTAACAATTTTGTTGATTCTGTAAATTATAACAATCATTCTAAATAATTAAAATGGTTAAAATAAATAGATGCCCTAGTCAAAGCAACAAAATGTTAAATTGTATATGTTTAAGTGTGAATCAATTTCTACTACACTTTTTCCCTTAGAGCTCTATAATATCAGTAAAAAAATAAATGGAAATAAACATGTCTTTCCTCAACATTTTTCTTGGCATTTGTCTCAACATAGTGGATTTCATTTGTATTAATAATCTTGGTTTTGCCAAGTGAAACCTTTAATATGAACAAGGCCAATTTTTGCTAACCTGGTCAAAAGAACTATAATTAAACATTAACATGGATTTCAATCAAACATTATCCTATAGCTCGGTAAAAACAGATCGGAAAAGAGGAAATAAATCCCAGGCCTTTCCTAGAAATTATAACTATTAATCAGTCATTTTACAATGTCAAAAATGAGAGCAATTTGTGAAGAGCACTGGGCAAGGGGAATGTAATCCAATTGTTTTCTGTAATTAGCTATCCTTTTTCCATTGTTTGGATAAGTAGAGGGTATAAGAAGAAAATTGTTTTCCACATTGCTTTCCTTTTTAAAGTAATAACACAAAAATAAATTATAAAACAAATAGCAACAATTCCTTTCAGTCTTGCTGCTGGTTCCACTGTGAAATAAGGTCAGTTCCTGTGTTTTTGTTGTAAATCCTATTGTTCAGAGTATCCATACATCTTGCAAGATATGACTATTTAAAGAGAGAAGAATACTGATAAAGCTATGTAATTTAGGTTAGTTCAGACACCTGAATTTAATTAAATAATTGCAAAAACTGAAAAAAATTAAATTCAGACCGAAAGAGAGTATTGTACAAATTTAAGTGGATATCAAGACAACTCTTTATAGATGATTTTATTTGTAGACTGACATTACATGTTTTTTGGGACATTTCTTCATTTCTTAACAACATAAACAAATATATTGACATGTTGCACCTACCTACATGCCCCCCACTGTTCATGCCTCCCGTTAAAGGGAAGAATCCCTCAACCACAGCTAGGGTGTATATCCCCTGAAACATGCTTATAAACCCAAACCATGAAATTTTATAACATCTTCCCCTTATTTGTTTTGAATGAGGGATCCACTGACTCATCTCTAGAGATGCTAGGCAAATGCACATTGTAGAACTGAAGCTGAAGACAGAAAACATTGCTCAATTATTCATGCTTCATTGGCCATATGTTGAGAGCTCCTGTAGATGCCCTTGGGAGACAAGTTTCCCTGGTATTCATCTTTCCACCTAACCGGTAAATGGTTTATATTAAAACGTTAGAAATGGACATTTTGGATCAAATAAGCAATTTTCCCAGATGCCAAAAAACCCTAGTTTACTACTAATTTATCGTGACCAATTCTGGTGGTTACGTAGCACCAAAGTGTCAGGTTTCTTTTAGCAATACAAACATTTAATTGTGTAAAATAACAAATACCAATAAGCTAATGATGTGGGTTTGGGGTGTTTTCCCCACCTCATGCAACTGCCTAAATATTTCTTTGCAGCATTCTCTTGTTTTCTAGAGATATAGTTGTACGTAAATTCTTTCCAAATGGACTTTATTACAGAGGCATAAACCTACAAACAAAAACGCAAACAGTCCAAGGAAAAAACGTAAAATAATTTAGTGAATCCAAGGGCAAGTGAGGGGCACCTGAAAAACTGCAAAGAGGACCACGGAAATGTGAGATAGAACTTAAACAAAGGAGTTTTTACTCTCCATGGTTAGGCCTCACTCCTTGATTGGAAGACCGCCAGAATGGAATCAATAAGTATATATAAAAAAGTGGCATAAGAGAGTTATGGGCGGTACCCAAAGGAAAACTTGTGTTACAACTAGCAGTAGACAAAAATCAAATCTATCCTCCTTTATCTAGTGAGCAAAGAAAAAAGTCAAAAAAACAATTGGTTTTTGGTAATAGTAAATTTCAACCTTGTCCCAACATGTTAGAAACAAAGTCACTAAAACACTCTGAGAGGAAAAACCCCTTTAAGCCGGTTTTAATGCATTGGGAACGTTCGTGGGTCACAGACGAAACTTTAACAGCCCAGCAACCGCCGCTAACAGCAGGGAAGAGCAATCCTGCCCCCTTTTTAACACTTTCCGACAACTGGGTGGGTGTCCCCTAATAGAATGAGGAACGGTGCTGCATACCGTTCCTCACCCCAACCCTGCCCCCCTTCCCATAACCATGCCATGGCAGCAATAGATAATGAATAAAAATCTTTACCCAATGGTACTACAATTTTTGTACTGTTCAATGTTTGGACAAAGGCAAGCTTGGTGGCCGCTAGGTGGTTCCCGTACCCAGGTGAATATTATGTATTAAAGTAAAAAAACAGGTTAAAAAAAAATACCCGCTTTTGCCATTTTACAAATATAAAAATAAAAAAGTAGTATCGTCGCATTTGTTAACCCTTTAATCCCTCCAAAGAAAAAAAATATAAAAAACTCCCCCCATTTATTCACCCCTTCCTCCAACCTCCCCAAAAGCCATAACGTTTTTTATTTTTCCACCTGACATAGACATAATGAAAGGCATTTGTAATTTGCGTTGACATATTGTAAACTTTTTAAACGGTGACATTTGTGTCCCCCGTACTCCATTGAATATAAGTTGGTAGAAAAAACCGCAAAAAAACAATATACTAAAAGTTAGGCAAAAATTTGAAGAAAAATGTTACTTTGGCGCCATGTTTTTGAGGCGGAGGATTTTTTTCTTTATTATTTTAAACGAATAAAAATCTTTCAGTAAAAATGGTGTTTTACTCCTGTAAATTTCTACGTTTGATATGCAAACCTGTCCAAATACCAAACATGTTACAAGTTTTTCCGAATATAATTTTTTGTCTGGCAATAAAAAAAAGATCCCCCCAAACATTTCAGTTTTTATTTTTAAAATTTGTGGCAAACAAATTTTTTTGCGACCCAAAGAACTTTTTATTGTACTAACACGCAAAAATTGGACATCAAAAGTTTAAGATGGCATTTATTTTGTGGGCTGAAGTCCACTATAATTGTTAAGCAGTTTTTGGAAAATGCATTCAACTAACTTTTGATTCACTATTGAATTCAATTTTATAAATTTAGGACATTTAAATGACCAAAAAAAACCACAATTTTTGACAGTTTGATTGGTTATTTGTTTACTTTAGACTTATTTTTATGAGTCTCGCACCCCTAATTTGGTACGAAGCACTGAATGCAATAGAACCCAATGCCGCCCAATAGGGGTGGACCAAGATAGGCGGGGGGTCCAAATGTGGTGGACAAAAGAAAACGATGGCAGTGCGGTGGAGGCCCTTTACAGAGGCCTTACCCCACAGCCCCCATGTTCCCAGGCCGATCGAATCCCCCTACAGTTACTGCTGTGGTGGCCCTTGTCCCCGATTCAAAGTTGAAGAGTGGGGGTGGCGCTGGGCACTAGATTTTTTCTTTATGTTAGATGCCCCGCAGCCTCACTCATAGGCCACGTCGACTAATGTGGGTGTAAAACGCCGGTGTTTTAGCTGTACCCGAACTCCGGTGGTTTTAAGGGGTTTTTATTGGGGGTCCCCAAATCTTATATTAAAAATTTTACATTATTTTCCTTTACGTATTTTATCCACTGTATAATGGAAAACCAAAATTCCAAATTCCCCATTTTTTTTTTTTTTTTTGGTTTTTCATTTATTAAGGTCATCCCTAGAAATGGTAATAAAAAAAGTGGATAAGTGATGTTTGATTTGTTTTGTACAGTACTAATAACTAGAGAGGTGCGAATTTCTCAAAAATTCGATTTCGTTAGACCTTCGCCGAATTTTTACCGAACAAAAATAATTTCGTCCGAAATTACTTCGGGACGAAAGATTCCATTTTAAAAAAAAGCAGCTATTTTCATGCCTGCACAGAAGCCTGCGGTGGTTGCATGTTATTAAACTGATGTGTGCCATGCTATAAATATGCAGAGTGGAGCTTTGGTTTGTCCTTTCAATACACAATGTTGGGTATTAGTCTTGGATACGCAGCAATTAATTCTTGGCCGCCCCGCTTTAGAAATCGCTTTCACTTATAAAATTCCCTGGGCACTTAAGAGGCAACACAACAGACCAAATAAAACTCAATCGGCATGTAGCCTAAATAAAGTCATGCCCAGCGAAAGCCTGGAAAAAAAAACAAGCCTGAAAGAGCTTCAGGTGGCAACATTAGGACAGAGTGTGGAAGGATGCAGCGGTAATGCCCACAGCAGCAATGAGGGTTCAAAGGCAGTTGGGGTACAATTGAACATCTGGAGGTGGCAAACAGGATGAAAGCCACAGAATGGCACAAAGACCCTGAGAAGCAGATGTCCACGGGCGGCAAGCCAGCATGAGGGTTCCAATGGCCCATTGGGCACAATGACAAATTCTGGAGGTGGGGCAAAAACAAGGAGAAGGCCCACAGAATTGCACAATGAACTGAAGCGGAGGGTTCCACGGCGGCAGCAAGCAAATGAGGTCAGTAGGCCAGTGGCACAATGAATTCCGGAGGTGGCAAAAAACAGGAAAAGCAAGCCACAGAATGGCACAATGAAACTTGAGAAGCGGAGTCACACGTGCGCAGCAGCAAGAGGTTTCAGGCAGTGGCACGAATGGGACACAGTGGTGGGGAGGATACGCAGCAGTCCCCACAGAAGCAACGCACATGAGGTCAGAAAGTGGCACAATAGAACCAGTTTCTGGAGGGGTGGCAAAACTGTAGATTAGGTTAGGCAACCAGAGTGGCAACAATCAACGACAGTGTACGAAGGACACAACAGAATATGCATTTATAACCCGAAAAAAGGTTCAGGCAGTGCAACAGCGATGACATATCCCTTGGAGGTGGCCAAAAAACCATGTATTTAGGCCCCCACAGTTAGGCCAACAATGACACAGTGGGTGGAGGGGCACCGGGCAATGTAGTCACAGCACAGCATGAAGGGGCATAGAGGTGGCCACAAATGACATTCTGGAAGGTGCAAAAAAGGAGAACCACAGAGTTTCAACAATGACATGGAGAGCCCCGGAGGTCCAACGGGCCTGGGCAAGCAGCAATGAGGATCCAAGGCATTGGCACAATGACACAGTGGTTGAGCGAAATGGCAGCAGCGCCACAGCAAGCGAGGCATGGAGGTTCCAGACAGTGGCCAAACTATGACAAAAATCTAGTATGTTGGCAGAAAAAAAGGAGTATGCCCACCATAGTGTCCAAACAGATGACAGAGATTATTGAGGGTTGACTTGCGGCAATGGCAGCAAAAACAGCAAATGAGGTTCAGAGATGGCCAAACTATGGACACGGAACAGTTTTTGAAGTACATGGCCAAACCATCCAACAGCAGCAAAGCATCATGAGTGTTCATAGAGTGTCACAATACATAGAGTGGTGTGGATGTGGGTGGGGAATACAGACCCCTAGGTAAAATGTGTGGTAGTCAGGATGGAGAAACTGCGCATCAGATGTTGTTGTGCATCCAGGGCGTATGGTGCGGCCATCAAAATAAAGGCTGATGCAGGTAAGTTTTGAAAAAACCCCAGACTGGACGCCTTAAGTCATTGTGTGTGTGGGAAAACCTGGCCGATTTCCCCACGTCTGATTTCATCTTGAAACAAAGGTTCAGTCCGAGGTTCCACAATTTCCTTGGACCAAGCTGGTTTCTTCCTTCTGGTAACGATGGGGTGTTGGGCCGCCCGCCGCAGCTGAACACCCCGCTCCTGATAGCCCCATACTACTACCATGCCGGGGGCAAGACCTCTGACGTCCCACTGCAAACCTCGGCAAGTTTTGCGGCCACACATTTCCAGTTTATTGGCTGGCCCAAAGGTAGTCCCAGGCGATCATCTAACTGAGGTTGGCAGAGTGGCTGTCCCCCGAAGAAAGGCCCAACAAAACCAGTTGGGTTCAGGGAACTCTCCGTTCCCATGCCTGCCCGTGGCACAGCCCTCCTCACTAGGTCGGGTGAAGGTAAAGGCTTGCCACCATCCAATGACTCCAGACTTAGGTTTACTACTGATTTGCGCTGGTAAACTATGTGCTTCCTCACCCCCTCCCACCTTTCCCCCCAGCAAAAAAGCCGCGTCAGTTAAGTACGTAGCTCTTGAGGAACCCCCCGGTTTCAGGACCCAGTCAGAGGAGGTTACCTATGCCGGCACATAGCAGCGGCCAACTGATTTTACGGGATGAATTTTTTTCCCTATAGTAAAAGTTTGAGTTTGTCCTTTCCCTCTTAATAATCTGGAAAAAAGGCTCCCAATTTTGGACCCGTTAGCGAGTGTCCCAATAGGGATTGGAAGAGTCCAGAAGTCATCCTCTTTGCCCGGATGCTGACTATTTTTTGTTTCGGCCCTGTTCACTAGCCCAGGCAAATATGCATGCTGGCCGGACCCAACTGGCACAAGTGACTCCCGAGGGGGTGCCTATCCTGCGCCTCCATTTCGCCTATATTACTGACTGCCCCACGGTGAGGCTTGTGGTGGGTGGGGTCCATCTGCCTCTCTTCCTCATCTCCATCCCACCTTCCTCAGCTGCTCCTGCTGACCTCGCTCCTGTGTCACCCCGTTGGGTAAGAAAATACACTCATATACGTCTAATACCAGAAACAATGCGTCTTGCTCCAAAGTCCTCCTCGCCTCCCTGTTCTCCTCTTCCTCCATTTCAAGTCCCCAAACCGGACTTCGAAGAGGCCACGAGGATGAAGTCCGCCAAAACGTCTCCAGTTCCCCCCCTGCCCCCCCAGAACAGATTGTAATTTTCCTAGCGAATCCTTGTTTCCAGGACCAGAAGCAGTGGAAGAGTTATTCTCCCCTGTAGTCCCCTTGGCGACTGACAAATAACGTCGCCTCCTCCCGAAATGCCCCTCAACAAAAACACTTGAAACGGCATTGGTCCCCCACGCATGATCCATCCACTGGCCCGTGACTAACAAAGGTAACACAGGGGAAGTGAGGTACATTCCCTGGGATCCCTGCCTGTAGTCATCAAAAAAAATCGTATAAAGGCCCTTGTACTGTCCCTCTGATCATACAGTATTGGATGTCCCAACATGAGGTCAGAGCAGTAAAAATTTCCAGCTGGTGGAAACAACGCATATCAGAGTGTGTTGGGGAGGCCCCCCCATTTTGCCTGATCTGCCGCGCGAAACTCTATGAGGGTTGTTCCAGGGCTTTGTACGAAATGGATTAAAGTGCATGCACAGATTTCGTGTGGTGGGCCCCATTTTTCAGAAATTTTCTGAAAGATCGGTGGGGAAAGACCTTCAGAAAAACCCTTTATCAAGCAACCAGATTTGTGAACACGTGGGCGCCATGCAGGGCCGCATGGACCCCCAACCCCTCCTCTTTGCAGCCCGCGACACAAAAAATGTTTCCGCCCTATTATCCCCCGTCACCATGGTTTCTGAATTTGCCAGTTTGGCGTCGAGAAACCACACATCGATTATCTTGCTTGCAGTGCATGAACGCTGGAACATTGTCCTCCCCCCAGAGACTTCGAGAACGCCCTGAGGGATCCAAGCCATGTGAGAGAACATGCGGTGACACCGTGCTGTGGGCCCAACACATGTGTGTATGATGGGAGCCAATACTTTGTCGAGGCTGAGATTGGGTGGGTGGTTGGAGGAGAGGATGCGACATTTGGCGCATGTTGCCAGAGTCCAAGTTTGGACAACGTAGGGAGGGAGAAACGGCGTCTCCCTGTCCAATTGTTTGGTGTGCCGGGCAGGAAAGCACATTCCACCCCATTGGGCCCCGGGGGCCGTAAAGGACCAATGGTCTGGCCCCTGAAACCGTGTAGTTTACAGCTTCCAGACGTCCGAGCTGCCATGGCAACCTTTGGAACAACCGAATAAAGCTTTTCAAGACTTGACCTCACCTTCCCTGTTCTACATAATTTTAATGAAGTGCTGGTAACTGCGCCCTTTTTTTTGGAAAAGAAGATTTACGGCTTTGTGGGAAATCGTACCATTCTCTCATCCACGGCTCGGCAACAAGCCATTAGTTTCACGTGGAATGGTGCAGATCCTAAACCCATTTGGAAAGGTGAGAGGGACAGTGCAATAACCAACACTTGGACTGGCGCACGGGTAAAGCTTGCCGTTGCACCTTAGGATGGTTGTACCACCATACTGATAGTCCTCTTTGCAATCGCCAGTCGCAGAAGCCGACTGCTGTGCGCCATGAGTAGCGAGGAGCAAGTACCCATTTTGGACCGTGAGAATGAGTGTTGTTCCCAAAAAGATAAATCATGCTCCCCAATCCTGAGCAAGAGGTGGAGGGGCCTTGGACCTGCCTTATGTCAATGGCAAATTCATGCCACAGGGCCAGCTGCTCCTGGCTGCTGTTTGTGCTGCCGGTTCTTGTGACAGGATTGGACCCACCACATCTTGAGCCCCACTTGTTTCCTCTTTCTTCCCGGGCCACCGGATGGTGACCGTGCTGCAGTGTGATTTTACGCCAGGCTGTGGTGCCCCAATGTTTAGCTCCCAGGTGGCCAACCTCTTCACTTCCTTTTCCTGCTGTCCCCACAGATTCAACATCTACCCATAATTACCGGCTCCTACCCGGTGTCCCTTTAGCAAAGAGACTGTCCACACCGCCCGAGTAATCGGATTTTAACGCAACGCTTCCGCCCGCCACTTGAGTTTTACCCTACTGACCGCCGCTTGAGCCCCGCGTCGGGCCCTCGCTGAAACCCATGGCCCGCTACTTTTCCTTGGAGCAGCGAAGCGGTTTTTACCCCGTGTGACGCTTTGGCTCCCTGAACCACACTGGCTGCTAACCCTCTGACTCAAACGCCGACCGACGAACCCCACTTTGCCGCTGGCTGCGCTGCCTTGGCCTGACGTCGCAAGCATTGAACCCGCCCTCGTTCCACCCTGGACGATTGAGAAGCCCTTCCTCACCCTCCTCCCAAGTGCCGGTCGGTCATGACACTCATCATCCCATATTTGTGTTGTCACATCTTCACTGGTTTGAGTCCCTCCACACACGTCTGGTATTCCGAGGCATGTACCTCTTCACAACACACATTACCTCCTCAATGCCGCCTCCACAAACTATACATTTGTTTGGCCGCCTACTGGGCAAGAAGCCAGGATTATATTGGGCCCCAAATTTCCCATCGCTGCCAAGTAGCGGTTATGTATCGTAGTACTGCCCTCGCTCAAGATTGTATCATCCTCCCTATATAGTGGGGGCGCCCCTAAGTCCCCCCAGACCCACATATAAGAACTCTGGCTTGAGGGAACCGGAAAAGTACCAAAGTAGTCAAAGCGCTGAGGACATAAGAGGGTGGCCGCTGTGAACGGGGGCCGCATCCCGTGGCCACGTGTGTCCATACACAATGATTGTGACCCTGAGTTTTACCCACCGAACCTTCATTGTGCTGTGGAGTGTCAAGTCATCTGGGAGGAAAGAAACCCGTGTGTTTTGCCAAGAACCAACACACGGCCGCTAGATGAACACGTCAAGTTGTGGTCCTCAAAAACATGTTCACCGATAATACCCCTGCAGGCGACGTTCCTCGGGTTGCTTGTGCTGCGACCTGGGCCCTGATCCAGGAAATGTTTGTGCCCACCTGCCGACACGCAGGATGGGCAAGAGGCCGGCCACCTCCTCTGTCCCTGACATACTGTAACTGTTCTAAAATGTACAGACAACTGTTTGATGATGAAATCCTGTATATGAATGAAATAATACACCCAGTTTTTTTTGACCTCCAAATTAACCCAGTAAACAAGCTTTTTTGGTTAACCTGGATATAAATTTTTGGACGCTCCACAAATAGGCCAGGAAAATTTACTTGTGTATTGTTTCCGTATTTTTTAAAAACACTGGTGTGGGTTTTTTACTAAATGTAAAAAGCACAAACCAGGCTTAAATTAACCCTTCGGACAAGAATTAAGGCCTATAGGAAAAAATGTATATATTTTTGGGCGTTGAAAAAGACGGTTTTAAAATTTAATTGTCAGCACACCAGCCAAAAACAAACGCTTTTAATTATTAACCCTGGGTATGTAAATTTGCGCCAAAGAATGAGCTGCAACAAACTTAGTAAGCATTTTGTAAGCGGTGTTTTACAATTGCTTGTTATCTGACGCCACACAACAAGAAGATTTTTCAGTTTTGTAAAATTAACCTTCGGACAAGAATTAGGCTACATGACAAAATTATATAATTTTGGCGTTGACAAAAAGTACGGTTTTCTTTTCTTGGGAGTCCAGCACAAACCAGCAAAACAATGCATCATTAACCCCCTGGATTGTAAAGTGCCTCCAAAGAAAATAGGAAGCCGCACAGAACAAGTAGCCCTTTGTAGCGTTGTTACCAATTCGTGCTTTTTTATTTCTTTGACTACTACGCCACAACCAACAATGAATTTAAACAGTTTATGTAATTTAAAAACCTTTGTTTGTGATTTATGCTACAGGAAAAATGTCTATATATTTGGCGATGAAAAAGACGGTTTTTTATAAATTTTGTCAGCCACACCCAGCAAAAAACAACGCTTTAATAAAACCCCTGGAAGAATAAAATTGCCGCCAAAGAATTGGAGCCGCACAAAACAAGTAGCCTTTTTGTAAAGCGTTTATTACAATTTGCGTGATTTGTATTTTCTCTACGCCACACAACAAGAGATACAGTTTTTAAATTATACCTTTGCTTGTGAAATTAGGCCATACAGGAAAAATGTTATAATATTTTTGGCGTTATGAAAAAGAAACGGTTTCTTGGGGTCCTCAACACCAGCACAAACCGCTCCAAAGAATTGGAGCGTAAGCCTCACAAAACTATAGCTTTTTGGTAGCGAGTTGTACAATTGCGTGGGTATTCTACGCCACACAACAAGGAGATACAGTTTAATTTAACCCCTTGGCTTGTGAATTAAGGCTACAAGAAAAAAATGTATATATTGTTTGGGCCGTTGAAAAAAGACCCGGTTTTTAATTGTTGTCAGCCACACCAAGCAATCAAACCTTAATTAACCCCTGTAATGAGAAAATTGGGCCCTCCAAAGAAATTGTGGCCGCACAAACTATAGGCTGTTTTTGTAAGCGTTGTTATCAGAAATTTCCGTGTTTTTTCTACGCCACCACAACAAGATGATACAGTTTGGTTAATAACCTTTGCTTGTGAATTAGGCCTACAGGAAAAAATGTATATATTTTAGGCGTTGAAAAAAGACTGGTTTTTTTTTGTCAGCACACCAGCAAAACAAAACGCGTTTGAGTTAACGCACCGCGCTGGGATGTAAAGTTGCGCTAAATTAGAAAATTGGGAGCAGAGCCAAAATCATTAAGTTGGATTATTATATCTTGAAAAAACGCTGTTTCTTTTAATGAAAAAAAAGAAATGGCTTAGATTCCCCACTTGTATATAGAATGTATATGCCAGCCGCGATTGAACGCAACACCTGGATTTACAGATCCAATACCCCAAAAAAAATTAGAAAAATAGACATTAAGAGAACAGTCTCCTGAGACAAGCTGAGACCACCCCCACAGAAATTTTACGCAATAATAAAAAAAAACAATTCTTTCCAGTAAGAGCCCATCAGCCACGGCAACGCCACCTTACCCCCTGATCAATTACAGTTGAGAGGTGTTAAAGAGCCTCCCCCGCCGTCGCGCCCCCGGACATATATATGCGGTGACGTTTCCACAGAATCCCGCCGGGCCTCAGATTGGCATGTATTCCACCTCTGGGCACATGTCAAAGCAGGGCAGATGCCCTTTCTTTCTTTTCCTCCCAGAAGGTTCTTTGGCCGGCCTCCCGCATGGTAAGCGCCATGTTCCCTTCGCTGTGGCAGCCCCATTTTTAGAATCAATTCAAAAGCACACTGTCGTTCACAGCCGAAGTACCCCAAAAGTTTCCGACTATCTGTGGTACCGATGACCGAAGTTTTTTTCCCTTAAATTCCTAAAACGGATTCCCCCACTTTCGTTAGAATTAATATTCGCCCATCTCCTAAAACTATAACTTGAATGAAAAACCCTACATATTGGTAATTGGCCATAATTCAGTCAAAACCTGTAGAAATACTAAATAACACATTATATATACCGAAGAGGAAATGGTGGGAAAAAAAAACACAAACATAGCGCAAGTAATTTTGTTTCACATTTTGTCCCACAAACAATTTTTTTTTCCACGGTTTCCTGGTATATTTTATGGTAAAGTGGATGACACCATTAGAAAGTACATCTTGTCCTGCAAAAAAACAATCCCTTATATGGGAATTGTTTGTGGGGAGGAAATAACGAAAATAAAAAATCCAAAAATGGCTGTGACCTTAAGGGGTTAATGATCTTATCCTTTCAATCTCTCTGTTTTTCTCAGAGATAATTTGCATTTTGTGGCATAACAGTGCCTGCAGACCTTTTCTGGAGTAATGATACTATCGTATGGTGAACATTGGTCATAGTCTGCCTCTGGCCCTTGTCCACTACCTCAGAAGGAAAACTAAGTTTGCAACTGACTGTTCAATTAATTTCCAAGCAACTTAACCCCTTAACGACCGCCCACTGACTTTTGGCGTCAGCTGGTGCGGGTCGTTCGTCTAAAGCGACGTCTTTTGGCGTCGCTGTAGACTCCGGGGTTTGCGGCGCCTGGCACGTACTACACAGCCCCGATCCCAGAGCATGTCCTGCGAGCATCGGGGAGCAGAGGAAACCTCCGCAACCCGATGCTTTAACCCTTTGATTGCGGCGGTGCGTTACTGCAACGCAATCAAAGGGTTCCCCTGCTCTGTCGGGTGATCGGAACACCCAGTCACCCGATAGAGCCCGGGGAACGGCTGCACACCTAGAGTAGCCCCAGAGCTGTCTGTGTAACAAGCCAGTGATCAGGACGCACTGTGTGCTGTCCTGAACACTGCCTGTGTCAGACTGACACAGATTATAATGTATTAGCATACATGAATATGCTAATACATTACTAAGTGTAAAATAAATGTAAAAAAATGTTAAACAGTTCTCCCTTCAGGGGATTTAAAAAAAAAGTAAAAAAAAAAAATACATAAAAAGTGTAAAAAAAAGAATAAAAAAATAAATAAAATAAAAATAAATTTTTAATGAAAAATAATTGTGCATAAATTACACACACAAAAAACCCGACACATATTAAGTATCCAAAATGCCCGAATAACCCTGTAAAAATTAATCAAAACAATTTTACTTGGGAAAAATATAAACGGGGGGTAAAAAAAAAAAAAAAAAAAAAACAAAAACATTTTTTTTAAATTTAAAAAAAAATCGCAATTTTTTATAAGTGAATTTTAAACTTTTCCCCCCCATAAGTCAACGTCTTGAATAAAAAAGACCTCTCCAACGTGTCTTTTAAAAAAAATAAAAAAGTTACAACTTTGAAACGAAGGGGGGGCAAAAAATAAAAAAACTTTTCGGGTATTAACTATTTTTTCAGGACGGGAGTTAAGGGTTAAAAAAGGAAAATATATTGCAAAACAGAAAACTTGCCCCCAACAATGTGGTGCAAATTTTTTGATAAATGTGCAATGTTTGAAAAAAAGTAAAAATAATTTTTTTAAATGCATATAAAAAATTTGGTAATTTCTTAAATAAACGTCCCAAGTTAAAAAGTCACAGAAGGTTCAGCAATTCTGATAAAATGGCACAGTACAAGGGCAAAAGAAACCACTGCCCCCTAAATACCCATCACCTCATTTAGTAAAAAATTATTTATTTTTTTTAATTCTCACCGGGCCCTTAGTGAGTAAACTGAAGATAAAGTTTAGCTGTTTTAAGCATGAGGCTCAGTCTTTTTCATTAGTGTAATTTATTACAACCCCTGGCAAAAAAACATGGAATCACCACAACTATTCGGTCTTTAGTCAGTTTTTTTTTACTTTATAGCAAATATCCAAATCAAAGATCTAATGCAAAGCATATTCTGGCTTCATAAAAATTTCTTTTTTTCAGTGCCGGAAAATTGGGCCCCAAAAAATTGGCGCAGGCTAACACAACACTTAGTAGTCAGCTAAATAAAAAAATATGTACAAATAAAACGGCAAACAAAACATTACTAACATCTAAAAGTAAGAAAATAAAATTACAGTGGGCTATCATGGAGTAAGGATCAGCATGATCATGAGTAATATTAATTGGATGAAAGAGATAATATTCAGACTTTTGTTGGATATTATTCTAATGAAAGATATGAAGATAACTTTATAAAGAATGTCCCCAATCATTAATTATATGGGGTGGCATTTAGGTAAAGGATTAAAGGGGTTGACAGGTGCACAAAGAGATTGTGAACATTTTCTTATTCCATTAAAATAAAGCTGTCAGGATAAAAATTTATTTTGCCACTGAACAAAGCATGTTTTGGATGGGCGGTTTCCCCGAAATTTCTTTCGTTCACTTCGCCGAATTCTCGGCAAAAAATTAATCTTGCTGTTCCTGATATACTTCGCCAGGAATCACGGTAATCTTAGAAACAGCTATTTCAGGCTGCTACAGGCCTTGCAGGTGTGTATGTAGCTATAGTAACGTTGTGCTCTGGATTCATCAATAGGTGCTAGAGGGTGATTGGTTGGGTCTTCATACAATGCTTGCTGAGTCCTGTGTTTTCTCGTATGACACGCACGATGACTGCGCCCGCTAATCTAGAAGCTCCGCTATCTACTATAAAAACTCCCTGGGCACTTAAGAGGCAAAAAAACTGACAAAAAAGAAAACTGCAGAGTAGGAGGATCTGTAGCCTGTTAATGTCATGGCCGCGACAGCTGGAAAAAAGACATGTGTGGGCGTCGACGTTGGCAACATCAGTGACGAGTGTGGAGCGAGCTGCACTAGCGCGCCAAAGCCACAGCAGCTGAGAGTCAGATCAGAGTGAGCTAGCAAGGACATTCTGGCAGGTGGCTAGAATAAAAGACAAGGAGTATTGGCATACATGAGTTGTGGCCACAGTGTGGGACAATGACACTAGTGCTTGTAGGTCACGGCAGCAGCCACAGCAGCAGTATGAGGTCAGACAGTGGCACAATGACACAGTGTGTAGGTCACGGCGGCAGCCACAGCAGCAGCATGAGGTCAGACAGTGGCACAACTTGATTTGTTGTCAGAGTTCTCCCATAACACCCTGTTCAACAGATATTCCAAAGAAAAAATTCTGCTTCTAATTGTATTTGCCAGTTGCAAATTATAGGGATTTAACAACACTTGTGATTTGCTTTTTTGCTGTCAGGGTTCTTCCATAAGACCGCAATCAACAGATATTCCATAGAAAAAAATCTGTTTCTAATCATATTTAATATATATCTCATGCACCTAACCACTCTCAGGTATAGCCACCGTAGCAGGTCCCCTCCGACATTCAAACAATCAATCAGCAACGGTACTGCAGCGGTAACATAACAACACAAATCTTCTTGAATTCACTTTAATATAACCACTTCAACTTGTCCACAAGTCAGCGCTTTTTTGATTATAAAGAGTAAATTCATCATTGTCTTACAAACAGTTATTCCACTATATTTCTAAGTGTTTTAGCTGAACTCCTGACGTGTTGCTAACGATTCGAGTCTCTAATGAAGCGCTTGCTCCGTGACTTAAAGTCCTCCGTATATATACTGGGGTCTCTCAGAACGTCATCACTTCAGTTGCGCAATTGCGTTCACCATGGTACGGTTGTAGGAGATTAGACAAGCCCCCTTTGTTAAGCTCAAATGGAACCACCTACTCAGAATTGCCCTTCTATGTTGAGTGAGACCAATGTCATGTAAAACAAGAATTCTCAATATGCTATACAACATGCCATTAAACTCAAGACATTATACCTTTCATCTATGAAACATTATCAAATATAAAACATACCTTTTTAAACGAATTTTCATCATGAAAATGCTATTAATAAGGTCCTTGTATTCCGCTTAGTGGCTATGAGATACCTCCCCCCCCCCCCCACCCCCCCCCCCCGGTTCATCACTGGCATGCTATGCTGTGCTCTGCTATATCACTGAGGTCAACCAACCTAGGACTAGTTGCACTTCGCAATGGAGTATATACAATCAATAATTCTAATACACGTTCCAATGGCATTCCTCATTGAGCCCTTTCAGTGTCCATTTTAAAAATCCAATATACCTTGCTCTGCAACAAACGTTGCTTAACCTGTTCTTGGTCACTACCCTCAATAATCTCCAAGACACACCATCTCTGCTCGCATACATTATGTTTATGTTCATTGAATGCGATAATCATAAGACATCTTTGGCTACTGTGTTCTCTCATAATCTCCAAGCGCTTTTTGCCATTTTCCCATAGTAGTTGCTGTATTGTCTCGTTCTTTTCTTGAAATCAGCCCCAGTGCTTTACATTTAGTCTGTTAGAGGCTGTCCTGGGTTCATGCCGCTGGTCCCTGTCGCTGTAGGACCGTTCGGCCTGTCCGTTGCCCTGCAATGCTCATTTCTGCTGGGGCTCATCGCTGCATGCAGGGGTCCCATTCAGTCTGCTGTTCTGCTATGTTGCCCCCCCCCACTTGCGCTGGCCTGGTCAGTACTTACATTTAGCTTCTCTGGGTCTCTGTCTGTGCTACTGTGATGATCTAAACTGTGTCCGTGGTAGGCACTAAATTTATCAAATAGAGCGCTAGCAGGCAGACTTAGCACTAATGCCACTAGCTATTTATAGGTTTCTCGTCTGATGCACCTTCATCTTTCACCCCTCGCACACTCTGGCATTGATATAAGGAGGAAGGAAGTTCTGTACTCTACTTGGGTCCAGTTCATTTGGAGTCTTTATGCATAGCCAAGTCAGATTGCTTCTGCTTTACGTTATACACATATCTTTGTAGCTACCTATTTGCCAGTCAGTCTCAGGTCTTGCTGTAAATGTGGCAGCCTTTAACCCTCTGAGTGCTGGTCCTAGTGTCAAGCTGCGATCATAATGATGTTCCTGGCCGTCCGTATCGTCCGTCCGATAGGATACAAAATGTGTACAACTCCATGTATACTGCCGTGTTCTCCTGTTTCTGTATGTGCTCTCCTGTTCCTGCGTGGTTGCCGTAGGTCATGTACCTCGATGTTGTTACCCGTCCAGTGTCGTTCCAGGTGCGCGTATTATCCTTAAGTGAGGTGTATATGTAAGTCGTTTCTATACCTCCTAGTATACCTGCTGTAGTTCTCTGAGATACGTTTTACCATGCCTGCTTATGTGTACTCCCTATGATTCTCTGTGTTCCTTTTCCTGCGACATACGGCGATAGTCGCACCAGCAGAGTAGCTCACGTACAGCACGGAGCTAGTGTACAATGAGGTGTGCCAGCGACAGGCCAAGGATGCCCGATGCAAACCAGCTTTGCGGCAGGCTCTGGCGTAAGACAATAGAGTGGCCCATTAGTCTTAGGACTCTTCCCTAGGCGTTGGCCGGGTACCTCAGCTTCCACTCGTCTGCTCTGCGGTGGATCCACAGAGGATCCAACACATTGCCGTGATGTTCGACCGCAGGTCCTGGCGATTCAAGCGCTAACATGGTCTGCCGGCTGCTCGCAACGTTTACTAGCTATGCTTATACTGACAATGGTTAGTCTCCTAGCCGGTGGAAATGACTCACTAGCAACCTCTGGACATACGAGTGTCATTTGCACCCATGTGGTTCCTAGCTCACATGGTTCCAGCCCAGAGCTTTACGTTTGGATAGATCATGGATCGTCAGCCCAGAGCTCTTAACGTTAGTAGCAGCCTAGCTCCATGGTCCAGCCCTAGAGCCTTACGACTATATGTGCGCTGGTTCATGGTCCAGTCTCCAGAGCTTACGTTATGGCCTAGCAACTCTACTAAGGGTGTCCTAAGCCCAGTTAGCCTTACGTGTTGGTCCCCTAGCTCCATAGGTCCACGCCATAGCGATCCGCTTACGTGAAGTTGCCTGCACTGTCAGACTTATCTTAGATAACGTCCAGCCCAGGAGCCTTACGTTGTCGGAACCTAGCTCACATGGTACACAGTCCAGCGCCAGAGCTTACATTTGGCCCCTATCTCATGTGTCCAGCCCAGAGCTTATCGTTTTGCTAGCTCATCGGTCCAGCCCATGAGCTTACGTTTGGCCTAGTCATGGTCAGACCTGAGCTTACGTTTGCCTAGACATCATTGGTCCAGCCAAGCTTACGTTTGGCCTACACATGGTCAGCCCAGTAGCTATACGTTTGATTTAGATTAGCTCTGGCTCGTTGTCAGCCAGAGAGCTTACGCTTTGGCCTGGCTCTGTGGGTCAAGGCCCACAAGCTTACGATTTGGCCTGGCTCGTGGTCATAAGCCCTGGCTTACTCGTTTGGCCTGGCTTACATTTAGGTGTCCCAGCCCTGATGCCTTTGAGTCGCCAGTAAAAGGAGCTACGGTTTCTTCTTTCGCACTATGCCTTTGAGTCCCCCGTGGCTTACAGGTCCCGCCTATGAGCATTCATGGTCCCCGTAGGCTATCATAAGGGAGTCACGACCCTGAAGCCTTCGGAGTCCCCCCGTATGTCTTGAACGGTTCCCGCCTTCTGAGCACTTTCTGACGATCACCCGTGGCTTACGGTCCGTACCAACACTGAGCCTTCTGAGTCCCGTGTTTAACAGGTCCCGAAATGCAGCTGCTTCTGTGAGTCCCCGTGCATTACGGTGACGCGCCACTCTGTAATCACTTCTGAAGTGCCCCGTGGCTTACGGTCCCGCCATGAGCCTTCTGAGTCCCGGTGGCTCTCACACTGTGCCTCGCAATTGGTGCTTCAACCCTACCTCAGTGATTGCCTGTAGCCTCCCGCTTGCTTCTGCGCATTGCCCTCCGTTTCATAGGTTTCCTATAACTGGCTATTATACAGCCTGTACTGGTTTTGGGTAGTTTGCCCCCTAGCTAGAAGTTGCGGGCCCATGCCGCCTTGTGGAAGGCATTCTGTGATGTTTTGGCTAGCGGCGTAGGAGGGGGCGCTCTCTTTGAGGTGGGAGAACCTGGGTCTAGACGGTGTGTACTGTCACGGGCTTCAGGATCCGCGGGGTCCCTTCGCCTTGAGTCCGCTCAGGGCCTGTCCGTTGCCTGCCATGTCTCTGCTGGGGCTCCCTTGGCAGGGGGTCCAGCAGCCTGTGTTCTGCTATGTACTCTTTTGCCTGTCATGTCCAGTATTGTTGCCTTCCTTATGCCATGAGGTCCTGTCTGTGCACTGTAGCCTCCTAAGGCTGTAATAAACATGCATTCATGGGAAGTGCAACAAAAATTGCGCATCCGGCAGCTTCAGCTGCCTATTATACTGTGTAGATTTGAACACATGCTTGAACTTTTAGTTCAGCCTAAACAGTTACCTTCTCTACAGATCAGCTACCTACTGGTATAAAGGAGATAGTTAATATGGCTCTAGTGCTAGGATACCGGAGTCAGTTCATTGCAGTAGTTTGCGTGTCACCTGCTGCTTTACCTTCATGAGCTCCTGCTCTGCTTCTCATGGTCAGCTAGGGTGAGCCTTTAACCACCTGAGATGCTGGTCCAGTGTCCTTGGTATCTGAGCTCCTGGCCGTCACGTCGTCAGTCGTTGTTCTGTGTCTCCTGTATACTGCCGTTGTGTCATGTTCTGTATGTGCTATCCTGTCCTGCCGTGTTCCCTGGTCTGGTCCAGATGTGTGTGTTACCCGTCTCCAGTTCCTGGCGCGTATCCTGTGGTGCTATATGTACGTTTTAACACCTCCTGTATCTGCTGTGTTCATGAGTAGTTTTACCTGCCCTGCTTATGTTCTCCTATGTTCCGGTGTTCCTGTCCTGTACCCGGCTGTCACAGAAGGGTAGCCACGTACAGGGTAGTGACTGGGGGTCCCGCAGCCAATGTCCATCCCGCTTTGCGGCGAGGCTCTGGCGAAAGACCAGGGGGCCCCTTAGAATCCACTCCCTGGCGTGGTCCACCAGCTACCACCTCGCCTGCGGTGATCACAGAGGATCCACACCCGGATGTCTGCGGTCGGCGCTTAAGCGTATGTCTGTCGGCGCCACACCGTTACAGAGGCGAATATGGGATCTGTGCTCATTGAGCCTATTCTGTATAGCCCTAGACTTTTGGCCTATAATTATCTTGCCACATGGGCATTTAAACATATAGATAACATTCTTTGTGTTACATGTGGAAAAAGCTTGAATGTGCACAGAATACCCCTTCATAGGCTGAGATATTTTATCACCTCTTATAATTGCATTGTAATTTTGATATACGAGACACGGGAATGTGCCTTTTCGTTATGTGTCTAGAGTTTGTGGTCTAGTTTTTCTCCTATTTAGGTCTGAATGCACGATACAATTTTCAATAGTTTTACCCTTCTGATAGATACATTTTGGTGGATCAGCAAATAAGTGTCCAAACTGTGGATCATTTTGCAACACATACCATGACTTCAATAATGCTTTCCGAATTAACTTATTGAGACTAGAGATGGGCGAATTTCTCAAAAATTCGATTCGCCGAATTGTCCAACAAAATTCGTTTCGACCCGAATTTATTTGCCGCGATTAAATCACATAACAAACAGCTATTTCCTGGCTGCTGAGTGCCTGTATGGGTGGTGTAGAATGTTGTGCCATGCTCAAATATGCATACGGAGCATGGTTTGGTCTTCATACAATGCTGTGTTTTAGTATGACACGCACATGACAGCCACCACTCTTAGAATCGCTTCAATCTTCAATTCCCTGGGCCCTTACAGGGCACAACTGACCAAAATGAAGTGGGAATGACAGCCTGACATAAAGTCATGTCAGCGCAGAGGAAAAGAACAGAAGGCTGAGGGCTCTAAGCTACCACAATAGCATCAAAGAAACACTTTAGTAGAGTTTACTGGAGGCGCCGGCACAGGTCGCAGCACAGTAAGCGGACGTCACTGCAGGGGTCACCCCGGCGAGGCCACCGTTCATGGTGTCATCTAGCAGCCATGTGTTGACCACCAAGCCAACGGTTCTCGAATGGTTGACCAGGCCATCCACTTTCTACCAGATGACATCTGACAACCCTAGCCAAGAGTCGGAGCATTCCTCAGACACAACCCTTATTTGGCATGGCCAGGAAGCAAGTACGAGGCTCTCACCTGTCCTTCTAACCCACTCTCGTCGATTCGCTTCCCACAGCAACGAGAACTACTATGTGCTGTGGCTCCTGTGCCACTAGTAGACGTGAGGACGAACTATTTGAGGACCTTGGGTAGCAAGAGGTGGGGAGGGGAAGTACATCGCTTCTTCTTGCAGGAAGCGGGCAAGTAGTGATGAGGAGTGTTGCATGGGGGGGTTATGTTGCAAGTGGTCAGCTTTGTACAGCGACACCCCTCCCCTGTTAGAGGGACTACGGCTGGTTGGTTGGACAGGCAACACACTAATCGATTGTAGGGATCGCATTTGGGAGCCGGGTGAAAGCTACAAGGCTGGGAAAAAGGTAGTTCTGATGCCTTAGTTAAGCAGGCATAAAGTCGCCCCCAATGGAGTATTTCAGCCCACTCCATGCCTAACTGTGCACTACTCTGCCTGGGAATAAGTGACACCCTAGGCGGTCACCTGCTTTGACTACCATCGTCCTGGCCCTGGATGGAAGCAAGGGGCTTCTTCATTATTATTGGGATGATAGAGATATATGAGAATTAAGAGCGGCAGCTTGCGTGTCTAGGCAGTGTGCTGAAGCGAAAGTCGGTGATGTGGCCGGGAGTGTCAGCCAGGGTGGCACAGTACGTGGTTGGTAGCCAAAACAGCCAAGTTTAGACACCCACTTTTGCAGGTCCCAGGAAGTAGTGGCACAGGGGCTCACCAGTGGCAGCGGGCAGTAATAGTCAGTCAAGTGCGGAGCATTGGTGATAAAATTACCTACTCGCGGTGTGGCAGTATTTTGAAGAAGCAACCAGATGGAGGGCGGGAAATGTATTGTAGAATCTGTGGAACAGAAAGGTAAAGTTGTGACAGGGAACCTAACATTGGCACACAGCCCTGCATCAACATCATGCAGTGGTCTGGGAGAAACGTGTCTCAGATGTGGTGATCCATCCTGTCGCAACTGCACCCAGTGGTATGCATCCCATTTCAGGCAGTAAAAGCTTCATAACCTCTGCCGTTGACAACTCCCTGACTTTTTTACTCATTACCGGTCAGACTTTTACTTGCTCCTCAGGTGCTCATGGTGACAGGCAGTCGTCACCGAGGTACGATTGCCCAAGAGACAGCAGTATGTGTTAGCCATCCCTAAGTGCAGAAGCTGACCGTGCTCCTGTCCAAGTTGGGTGTTGTTACTGCAGTTCCTCCCTCTTCAAGTGGTGAGACTCTGCACCGTTCTGAGAATGGGCCAGGAAAATTTGCATGCACTTCAGCCAGTCTTCACTGCCAAGCTTTCACCTCCTTGAAGCTATAAAGAACAAGTAGGAAACTAATAAACAGAGAAAAACGTCTTGTTGTCAACTATCGTTTTTCGGATCGATAGTTCAGATTTAGGCAATTATATGCCGATATTCGGTTAGCCGATAATAGATAATAGCCGGGTGTGACCATTAAAGTCTATGGGAGTGGGAAAGCAACAGCTTCATTCTGTACACCCAAACAGGGGAGGAGAAGCTGGATATGTAACATCCCAAACATATTTAACTGGATCGTGCTACATCTTAGGCAAGACAATTATTCAACAAGGAGTAACAGAAAAAATGTCAAAGATATTCACTATCCCTGTCCTGTACCACAGCATGACCCTTAAACCTGCATGGATCCCACAATTAAAAAGTGCCAGAAGGCAGTATTATTTGAACAACCATTTTAGTTATAACTGTACATTCGGACCTATGTGTCTGTTAACCACAGCATGACCCTTAAACCTGTTCTGACTCACAGATTAATGAGTGCCGGAAAAAAAAAGGAGTCTTTCTGAAAGACACCATTTTAGTTGAAATGGACATTGACTTTCCCTGTCCTGGACGCAGCATGACTTTCAACCCTGTCTATGACCCAAGATTAAAAAAAGTGCTGAAAAAAGGAGGTCTTTGAACCACCATTTTGGTTGAACAGGACATTAGACTATGCCTGTCTGGACTCGCAGCATGACCCTTAAATCAACATGACCCACAGATTAATAAGGCCTGAAGAAGGAGTGTTTGAACCACCATTTTATTTGAACTGGACATTGGAATATCTCCTGTCCTTGTACCGCGAGCATCACCTCAAAACTGCATGACCCACAGACTAAAAAAGTGCTGGAAGAAAATAGTCTTTGGAAAGAAGTATTTTAGATCCCCCCCGCCCTGAAATGGACATTGATATCCATATCCTCGCAAATTCAGCATGACCCAAAAACCGCACAGGTGCCATTATGGACCATCTGTCATAAAAATTTCGCAATAAGAAAATAAACTATATTAAAAAATAGTTTTCATAATACTGCTGCGGCTTATGAGGTTATTGCTATTATAATGGTGACATTGCTCTCCACCGTGAACATTAGAATGTGAAGCAAACGCAAAAGATGTCCCCAGTAGGTTAACGAGGCCTGTGTGAAAATCCAGGCAGGTGAGGCTGTAAATGTGGAACACGCAGGTTCAGCTAGTGGCGGAGTAGTTACTGTGGGTGCGGATGTGAGAGCCAGGGCTGGTGTTCGTCATCTATTAACACGCAGGTTCAGTTAGCAGGACCGGAGTTACAATGGGTGCGGTGAGAGCCCGGGTGAGAGGCCAAGGCTGGTGTCCGTCATCTATTAACATGGCAAAAATGCCTTAAGACGCAGGGAAGCAACGAAAACAGTCGTGTGTGAAGCAGAGTGCAGAGCGGAAGTGTGTGAGCTAAGACCTTTGACCCCCCCCTCCCCCCCCACCCTTGGCCATGTTTAAATTTGTGGAAGAACAAATGTCGGTTAGAAACCACATTTGTTTATAATAGAGACCTGTAGTTCTAGCTGTATATTTCACTAGCAGCATGACCCAATAAAATTATAAATGACTTCTCTGCAATGTTAAAAATTTGTGAGGAGGAATGCCACTTTCAAAGGCCTCATTTATGTTTCCAAAGACCTTGAGTTATAGTCTGTATCTCACGCACCATGACTCCCAAAAGCCATTGAACAGTGCGAAAAATTTCTAATGAAGAAAGTGAGCAATCATGGAATACGTAGTTTTTTTCATGGAACCGTGTACAATTGATGTCTTTTACAGACCTCCTCACGCAAACTCAGCAAAATGACCTTTTGTGGTGAACTGAGATAACAAATTGCAGTAAGAAATGATCATTTAAAAAACATTTTTTTCAAGAGGACCATTTCTGTTTGTAGAGGAATGTGGAGTAGACCGGCAACTAATTGGTGAACTCGGCTATTGGGTCCACAACATCATCAGAGATCCATGCCTGATTCATCTTGATGAAAGTCAAACAATCCACATTATCAGTGGAAAGCCGGATGTGTTTGTCTGTAATGACTCCTCCAGCTGTGCTGAAGTTCCGCTCAGATATGATGCTTGCTGCTGGGCAGGACAACACCTCTATGGCGTGGCGAGCGAGCTCGGGCCATACATTTTGGATACCCAGAAGTCTATTGGGTCCGGAACATATCCAAAAACATCGGTGTAAAAACGTAGATAGTCATGCACCATGATCTTTAGCCGGTCTCTGTGTGTTGTATGTGTGCCCTGCATTACATGCGTTGATGAGGTGGTAAATAAGGATTGCCAGAGGTCACCCATTAGGCTTCTGCCACAATGCCTGTTGCTGCGGCTACTTGGCAGTCTACAGCTGTCACGTTGCTGATGTTGTTCCACTGTGACATTTAAAGAACGTGAAGCAGACACAACAGATGTCTCCAGTTGATCGAGGAGGGTGGCCACCCAGTAACTGTTGTTCATTTTGATGGCCTTAATGCGAGGATCATATTGGAGGAAATGGAGCATCCAAGCACTCATGTGAGAGATGGAGCCTTGATTTCCAAAGCCAATGGGTCGAGGGTCACTAGAAAACTGATCTTCCTCATCTTCCTCCTCCGCCTCAAATCCGTGCCAACCTTTTTCCAAGGCAGGGACATAGGTAAAGTCGGTTTCCAGGAATACCTCATCCTCCTCCTCCGCCTCAGCTTCAACACAGCCCTGACTTGCCCTGGACCCCGAACCACCGACTAATGAAGACCAATAAAGTTGTGAAACTGTCGGGCCTTCTGGATTCGCTGGTGGGACCTGCTGTTTCAGAGTGTCCAACGATTGTTCCAGAACTAAGATCACCACAATGCTCATGCTGACAAGGGCATTTTGCGCACTAACCATTGTGGTGGCTTCTTCAAAACCTGCAAGGATGGTGCAGAGCTCTTTCACCTGCCTCCACTCTCAGTGGCTCAACACCCCAAGGTCCGCTACGCTGCTTGTCAGGTCATGTGTCACTTCATAGTGCGTAATGGCATTGCGCTGCTGTCACAATCACTGGAGCATGTGGAGGGTGGAATTCCAGCGTGTTGCCACGTAAAAAATGAGATGGTTGGCGGTGAGGCTAAGCTGACGCTGTAACGCAGCCAGCCGGGACGAGGCAGGGTGCGAACGGCGGAAGTGTGAGCTCAGTCCTTGAGCCTTCCTCAGCAGGCAGTCCAGACCCGGGTAGCACTTTAGAAATGTCTGGACGACGAGGTTCAAGACGTGTGCCAGGCATGGGATGTGCTCCAGCCTACCGATCTTTAAGGGCGGCCAGGAGATTTCGTCCGTTATCGCACACCACCTTGTCTGGCACAAGGTTCTTGTCACCCAGCCAGTGCTCGGTCTTGTTGCGAAGAGCCGTCCACAGATCCTGACCTGTGTGTTGATGGTCTCCAAGACAGCCTGGTTTCTCTGGGCACGTGAGGCTACCAGTGGAACTTGGGTTAAGGAACCCTGCACCATCCCTGCGGTTTTGAAGAGCATGCGCCGAGCCTGAAAGCCACCACCATCAGAGACATCCATCCAGCTCACCCAGTGAGCCATCACAGAGATATAGCGGTCTTGGCCGTGCTTACTAGTCCATGTATCGTGGTCAGATGGACTTTGCCGGACACAAATGCAGACAACGAGCATGAGATTTTAGATGACACGTGGATGGCCAGGGCAGGGACGGCTTTTCTAGAAAAGAAATGCCTGTTCGGCATGTGGTATTGGGGGCAGGCAAGGGCCATGACGTGGCGGAACCCATCTGTGTCCACCAGACGGAAAGGCAACATTTCCAAGGCCAAAAGCCTGGCAATCTCGACATTCAGGCTTTTGGCTTTGGGATGGTTTGGGTTAAAGTGTTTCTTCTGCTCCCAAACCTGGAAGACAGAAGCCTGGCTGCTAGAATGGCCGCTGTACGGTGTGCAGGTCAAACTGGTGGAAGGAGAAGGGGTAGGCTGTGTCTCTGTTGGTGCTGGTGGTATTCGAGCGACAGTGGAGGCTGATCCTTGATCATGACACTGAGAGACATGGGCAGCTGAGGAACGCTTGGTCTTGGAAGTGGTGGAGGAGGAGGAGGCGGAGACAGAGGGTGTGAAAGTGGTTGGAAGCCCGGGACCGGTGTGGTCTTTTTTCACCAAGTGTTCCCTCCATTTCAACTCATGCATTCGCTGCATGTGACTAGACATGGTGGTGGTTAAACACTTCTTCCTTTTACTGATGCGTTTATGGCAAATGTGGCATATGACATCGCTGGGCGAATATGAGGCTTGATCGAAAAAGGCCCAGGCTTGAGAGGTCCTGGACCTTTTCGACGGCGATAAGCGAGGAGTGGTGTTTCCGCTGATCATGGCTGGCGGAATAATCTCAGCGGACTTGTGCGACCGCCCTCTCCCTTTTTGAGGCGGGAACCATACTGACACTACCCCATCGTCTTCCTGCTCGTCCAGTAATGAAGCAATCGCAAGCAAATTCTGCTGAAAGGACCACGTTGGATCCGCAATGTCATCATTGTCATCATCATCAACACAGGTTACTTCCTCGTCCTGACATTATACATCCTGGAGCTGCGGTCTACAAGCAACAGGCACTGCAAGGCGTTGCTGATCGCCCGGGATTTTTGCCGATTGACCGGCTTCCTTCTCCTCCTCTGAAGGCATCAAAGATTGGGTGTCAGAGCAGACAAAATCATCCTCTTCGGCCTCTTGATCTTTTGAAATGCCTTCTGACCCCAACCGCATTTTGTCATCAAAGAGGTCTTTAGAAAATGGATTATCCACGGTGATGGGTACATGAGTTGACATTTGGGCTGCCTTCGCTTCATGTCAGACAGATGCTGACAATGATGATGATGACATTTGTGGCCGTTACTGGGAGAATGAGGAGGTAAGACCAGGGCCGTCTTAACAGCATTATGGGCCCCTGGGCAGAGCTGTTTACTGGGCCCCCAACCAATATCAATACTATCTAATAATATGACTGTTTCTGTTGCACATAGCAACCAATCAGATGATCATAGCGACAATCAGAACTTAGCTTTAATTTTTCAGAGCGTAAATAAAATGAAAGCTGAGCTCTGATTGGTTGCTAACAAAACCAAACTATTAGACATTTTGATAATAAGGCCCACATGCTTAACCCTAAAATCAATGACGCAGTGTTGAGGACTTGCTTTATGCGGGAGAAGTTGTATTTTTGGGGGGAGTAGTTTGAGTTTACATTTAAACTACTGCATGGTTCTTTAAAAAAAAAAAATGTCAGCACAAACAGAAAAAGTGCTTTGCTGCATTTATTTTTTTATTGATTTTTTTTATTTTCATTCACATTTTACACTAATTTACCCTTACATTAATTTAAAGCTTATTATGGTCATATGGATACAAAATATTTGTAAGTTTTTTATGTAATATATGCACAATTTAACTATTTTTATTTTTTATACATTTTTTTATATTTTTTTCCTTTTTTTAATCCATTCAGGGTATAACTATTGAAGTCTCTATGAATGGCAGGGAACAGATGAAGCCTCTGGTCACCGCCTTTTAACCCTTTGATTGCTGGGTCCATGACACAGATAATCAAAGGGGGTTTTCCGGGGTCCTCGGGTCACCGGGACTCCGGTTCCCCGTGGAGCCTGAGGGATATCTTGCAGTGCCCTGGGGCTTGAGTGCTAGTTCGTTGTTGCCTGGCAGGGCGAGGGGTTATTTCCAAAAACCCTTTTCATACTGATACATAGTGTAATGTTTTATTACAAAAGTATAATGTATTTCATCAGGAGTGTGCTAAAACATTTTGAAGTATAAAAAAAGAAAAAGTGAAATAATTACCCCTAAAGGGATTAAAAAAAAAGCTATAAACAAGTGTAAAAAAAAAAAAAAAATTATTGTGATTTTACACCAAAAAAAAACCCAAAACCCCATTTGGTATCCAAGACCGTTAAAAAAGTTGAATTGGTTTTTTTTGTGAAAAAGGGTTTTTTGAAAAAATTATGTTTGTTGTTTTGTTTTTAAAAAATTTTTGAGTTTTTTTGTTTTAAGTAAAAAATTTTTTTTAATCAAAAAAAATTCCTTACAACTGCATATGAAAAAAAAAGTTGTGACTGTTTAAAGCAGGGGGGCAAAAATAAAAATGTATTGTGTCATTAAAAGGGGGTTTTCTCATAATTGTTTTATTCCCTCAGTCCGTTTTCTTTGCTTCATTTGAATTCAGGGGTGTGTTTTCTGGCTTCCACTAGGCTGCGTAGAAGCAGGTCTGTACTTTTAGCGACCCGGGGGCTGAGCAGCCATACAAGAGGGGATATCTTGGAATTGGTGGCACTGATAATTTGTGACTTTAAAAAGGGTTTTCTCATAATTAATCCATTGACTCAAAATGTTTTCTTGGTTTATTTTGAAATTAGGGGGATGTTTACTGGCGTAGAAGCCAGGTCTGTAGCTATAGCAACAGCGTGGCAGACTTAGGGGGATCCCAGGTCTGTAGTTGAACCAGTGCGGCAGTCTTCAGGAGAGTCAACAGGTCTGTAGTATAGCAACCAGTGCTGGCAGCCTGTAGGGAGGGAGAAAAAAGGTCTGTGCTATGTGCCAGTTTCTGGGAGCCTATCAGGAGGAGAGAAAGGTCTGTAGCTATAGGACCAGTGTGGCACCTATCGGAGAGAGAGAACAGGTCTGAGCTTTAGCAAAAAGTGTGGGAGCCTACGGAGAGATCACAAGGGGCTGTAGCTTAGCAAAAACCCGGTGGCAGTTATCAGGAGAGATACAAGGTCTGTAGTATAGAACCCGTGTGGCAGCCCGTCGGGAGAGGAAACCCGGTCTGTAGCTATACGCCAGGGGAGCCTATCAGGGAGGGGAGAAAAAGGTCTGTAGTATAAATGACCAGTCTGGCAGCCTATCAGGAGAAGAGAAAGGTCTGTAGTATAGCAAACCCCTGTGGCGCCTTCGGAGAGTCACACAGGTCTGTAGTTAGCAACCAGTGCTGGGGTCTTCAGGAGAGATACAAGGTCTGTAGCTATGCAACCAGTGTGGCAGCCTGTCAGGGAGAGAGAAAAAGGGCTGTAGCTATAGCGACCAGTGTGGCGCCCCATAGGAGAGGGGGAGAACAGGTCTGTAGCTTTTAGTGACCCGTGCTGGCAGCCCATCAGGAGAGAGAAGAAAAAGGTCTGTAGCTATAGCAAACCAGGGTGGCGCCCTTTAGGGAGATCAACAGGTTGTGTATAGCAAAAAGCGCTGGAGCCTATCAGGAGAGTCACACGGGTTTTACTATAGAAACACGCTGGCAGCCCTCAGGAGAGATCACCAAAGGGCTTAGCTTAGTGACCGGCTGGAGCTATAGGAGGAAGGAAAAAGGTTTTGTGTAGTGACCCGAAGGGGGTGCGCCCCTACCAAGGGGGTTTTTTAGGAATTTGGTGGACCTGTTAATGGAACATATTGCAAGTGACTTGTTTTTGAAGTTTAAATAAAAGAAATTATGTTGAGAAATTTAAGGTTTTTAGGGGACCAGGGGTTAATGGGTTAAAGTTTTTTTTTTACTAAAAAAAGTTTTTTTTGGGGGGGAAACGGGTTTTGTGCAGATTTATTTTCTTTTAGTCATTTTCTTTAATTTTTTAAATCCCAATCTTGTGGCGCACAGACCGGAGCGCCATCCCAACCTGACGCACCGCTGCATCTTATCACAAGCTTTATGTGATCAGACCAACCTGTGACACCAAGGACATGCCAGCAGTATATAGATACCTATGAGCTAGCTGTGTGGGGGCACAGGGTTGACAGTTAGTTACATGACTTTGCAGCTGTGTCAGCATCCTGACCGTGCGTCACTGCCCCGTAGAGCCCCTCGCTACCTTAACTGCTGTCCTCCGAACGCGGGTACACTAGCCCTGTCAAGAGCCCCTGCTTCCTTATTCCTGCTGGGTCCTCAGCCACGGGGTCCCCTGTCACGATGGACCTCTTGCTGCAGTTTTGAAGTCAGACACCCGGGAAGGTTGAGGCGGAGCGGAGACGTCTTTGAGGAGGGAGCAGAAGGAAGGCATCATGGTGACTGAGGGTTAAACTTCCCGGCCGAGGGAGGGAGACAGACGGGAGGGAGGGAGACAGGCATGCAACTCTCTTATCAGCATCGGAAGTTACTGCACGCAGCAGGACGGGATAGAAAGCAAAAACACTGCAAGCCTCTGCTGTATTTAAAGTGACAGGGAAAATGCCTGTGTTTACCACTGACTCCTAGGCCAGGGACCCTTATCTCAGAGGGCCCCCAGGGACTGGCACATACCTGGCCCAATGGGAGAGGACGGCCCAGGCGGTATCAAGATGCTGGATGCAGCGTTGCATAACACAGAGAACATATGGCGAAGCTGTACTTTACTGATATTCACAAGGGCACCAACCCAGCCGATGACAGGATCGTCCTGCAACAGCCACGAATCCGCTGGCTTGTCCTCCCAGCACTGGTCAGGAAGAACACTTCTCTCGTCCCTCTACCTAAATGTCCTACACCACTCTTTGCTCGCTTACCCACCTGGCACGTTCCACATCCATGTTCAAAAAAATATAAAAATTTAAAAGGTTATGGAGGAGTTTTGACAGTCTCTTATTGAAAGACGGCAACATTCACAGCTATTCTTAATCCCTCTAATGTTTTCCACAACAGCCCAAATAGGCATTAAAAGAATTTGTTTCTTCAAAAATATCTGTGAAATGCGGTCTGGTGGAAGAACCATAACACAAATCAACAGTGTTCTTCCTTCAGTTCCTGAGAATTTACAATTGCCCAATAGGATGCAGTGACAGTTTTCAACAAATATATACAAATGCAGCGATTAGCGCCAAACTGAGATGCACTGAGTGAAATAGAAGGTATAATAAAAGTTATATGGATATAACTATGGCGGTTTTTGACACCCACTGACAACAAAGCGGTAGTTACTATGAAATAATGTGTAATAACAATTTGCTTACAAAGTGCACAATTAGCGCCCAACTGAGAGGCACTGAGTCAAATTGAAGATTTAAAATGTTATTTTTTTTTTTTTAATTTTGGGGGGGGAAATAAATATGGTGGGCCTTCGCACCACTGACAAAAGGCGTAATTTACTATAAAGATGTGTATAACTCAATATGCGTACAAACTGAGCTCTATGCGCCAAACTGAGACGCACGGACTGCAATAAGAATATTTAAATGTTATATGGATTAATATGGCGGCTTTCGCACCACTGATAACAGGTGTAATTTACTATAAAATATGTATAAAACAATATGCGAACAACTGAGCTCTAATGGCCCAAAGCGCTGGACTGCAATAAGAGTTATTAAAATGTTTTAAATGTTAAATGTATTAATATGGTCGGCCTTCGCAACACTGACCAACAAGTGTATTTTACCTATAAAATATGTATTAAAAACAATTTGCAGTTACAACTGATGGCTCTATGCCGAAAACAAAAGCACGGGACTTGTAATACAGGTATTTAAATGTTATATGGATTAATATGGGCCTTCGCACCACTGACCCACTGGATGTAATTACTATAAAATATGTACTAAAACAATATGCGTACATCTGACCTCTATGCGCCTAACAGACACACGGACTGCAATAAGAGTATTTAAAAGTTATAGGGATACACGCAGTGATTGCTATAGAACTGAAAAAACAGGGATGATTTCACCTCCTATCGGAGGCCTGCTGGCCAAAAAAGTGGTAAAAAACAATGTTTTCATACAAGGTCACAGAAAACCACTGAGTTGCACAATATCTTCCTTTCCTTTCAAAAGCCTCCCCCTCCATGCCGCACCCACCCACCCAACACCATATCCCCTTCCACACCACCCCCCACGCGCCCTGCGGCTGGAACACACCAGAGATATTTATAACTTTCTTAACTAAATAAGAAGATGAAATTCTCTAATCTAACTCTAGTCAAGCTAGAGTAGGGTTAGGATGGTTTTTGTATAAGAGATACTCTCTCAGGGCTGTTAGAACAGCTATTGGTTTAAACGCAGACACGCCCTGCTGTGAAGTGGCATAGACAGAAAATGGCTGAACAGCAATGCAGTTGCATAGATTATAAAACGAGGTCACGTGATTTTTGCAGCCAATGACATACCAGACACCACAAAGTGGTGAGATTGTACATCCTCCTCACCCCCCTCTATCCTTGGAGCTGATTGGCTGGCTGCCAAAATGACGGAAACACTGAAAATGGCGCAATAGTAATAGATTATCTGTAAGATTGTCACCTAAACTATCGTGTGATTGGAAATCTCTGATAAGCCTAAAAACCGTGCAGATTTCAACTTTGGCTGATAATATCGCTCATCCCTAGCCATTAACGACTTTTTGATGATCCGAGTGGACAGGAGTACTCCTCTGTGTAATTTTGATGTCAGCCAGTGGCAGCACATGCGTGACACCTGCCGTTTGCTCAGGACCGTTGATTAGGACACGTTATTTGTCAGTCGCCAGGACTACGGGATGAATAACATCATTCCACTGCTTCATGTCTTGGAAGAGATGCTGCAAAATCTGTCTGGTCAGGGGACTGGAGACGTGGCAACTACATCTCATTGCCACATTAGTCAGTCGGGGGACTGAATAGGGGAGGAAGAGGAAGACATTGGAGGCACAAGCAGTGTCTGGAGAAATGAGTGGGTTTTCTATATCAGGTGACGGAGAGGAAGCAGGAGCAACGGAGGATAAGGAAGACGAGGAAGATGACCCAGACCCACCGTCACAGTATACAGGGGAGATGGAGGCAGCGAGTCCCTCAGAATCACTTGTGCAGATGGCCTGCAGAGGGATGACTTCTGGCTCTCCACCGTCTTGGACCCTCGCTACCTGTCCAAAATGGGGGCCTTTTTTCACCTGCCAAACAAGGGAGGGACAAACTCAAGTACATAAAGACATCCTATGTAGTCAGTTTGGGGGGGGGACTGCTGCTAACTGGCCATGTTCCATTCTCTAGCAGTTCTGACCGGGTGGTTCATCAGGGCTCATGTTACACTGCCAGGCTGCTGTGGGTTGGATGGGGGGTTGACGAGCAGTACCAGCTCCATCAGCAGCAACCTGAGTTGGAGTTGTTGATGAGCAGCTTTCTTTACCTCGAGTATTTAGGTGCCAGCAGCTCGCAGCACTTGGAGAGACCCTGAACCCTGATTCCTTTCAAGCTACTATTCTGATGCTGCCACCTACCTAATTCCTCAATCTTCTTCAGTGCTCTTCTACCACCCCACCATCTTTACCAGGGGACTGGTTTTGCCACCAACTCTCCACTCTTCACTGGGCCATTTATGTAGCCTTCTGATGCTGATGCCACCTCACCACTCAAGTATTCCTACTGCTGCTGCCACTGCGCCACTCTTTCAGTCGACCACTCTGTGAGTTTTCCTTAATGCTGTTTCCTCCTCCACCACTCTTTGGACATTGCCCACTAGTTTGGTTTTCCCCTCTTTTAATTGTGGAGTGGTACAAAAACACAGAACACATGCAATATTCCATTTACTTATTTTGAGTTCAACTCCTGTTCTTTTTGGCTTTAGCATGATGGATTTATTGAAATGAAAGCGGCACTGAAGATCAAAAGGAATGGCAAATTCTCTGGCATCAATGCAAAAATTACTGACTGACACTCTCTTCCACTCAATGGGGGGGGGGGGGGGGGGGGGGCGTGCTCGACATTTATCAGATTTAACAGATCCCACAATAAATGAAAAATATTAACTGTTTGCCACATAGCAATATCCCAGGAGACTGGATTTGAGAATGTATGTAGGGATGAAATACACAAAACTGGATTGAACACAGAATTCTCCACAAAAAGTGAACTAATTAACTCTTGGCCATAGATTTTAAAATACCCCAACCGGTCTGAAGTTGATGGATTTCAGGCATGTATGTGGCAGAAATACGCACCTCTGTATTTTAATCAAAATTAACTACAAAAACAAGAGGAGAAATTAACCCTTGATATAAATCGCCTACAGGAAAAAAAACAGATGATATTGAGGATATATGGGACAAAGTAAATATGCACACTGTATTTCACTCAAATTAACCCACAAAACAAGAGAGAAATTAACCCTTGGATAATAGAAATAACCTAGGAAATGAACGATGAATTTCTAGAAGTATATGGGGGTAACAAAAAAACACTCGTATTTTCCTCCAAATAAACCCACTAACCAAACAGTTTATTAACCCTTGGATATTAAATACCCTACAGAAATAAACATATGAAATTTAGCCGTATATGAGGGTAGAAAAAACACTGTATTTTACTCCAAATAAACCCAGTAACAACAGGCTTAATTAACCCTTCATGTGCAACTGACACAGACTTGTGGTGGTCTTTCCCCCCCAATCGCTGATAAAGCAGTTTCTTTTATAATGAGTTGAATAGCAGAGCAGCAGCTGCAGCTATGATGCTTATGCCAGGACAGACTGTGAGAAGTGTGAGGATTTAACATGGCGTCCGTATTTATAGGGCTGTGACGTCACAGAAGCCTGCCGGTCGCTGATTGACTTCATGTCTGCACATTGTAATAAAAATACAGGTTTAGAACAGCACCAGATGTCCTCCTCTTCCGTTCATACAACACTTTCCATGCATCAGACCGCCAAAAAAAGAGGGAGGGCCCATCCCTCATATCAGATATCGATAAACAACATAAAGAAGGGGTCAGCATCAGTGTTCTTTATTGCAGATCCCAGGAGTACAAAATAGCAGCAAAGGTTCGACTCACAAGCGAGTCTTTGTCAAGCTCAAATAAAGTGTCAAATGCATCAGCATATATATATATATACACAGGGTGGTACATACAATGTGTCATAAACCAATCACCACTAAATGTTCGATCACTAATCAATACCATAAGTGCAGATTCTCAAATCCATCAATAGTGGTCCTAAATTTATAGTAGGCATAAAATAACACCAATAGGAATTCTATGGACATACAGATGAGCGGGGATCACATGAATACATCCTCGGAGTTTCCAATCTTCAATGCGCTTGACAGGACATCAGATAACACTCATCGCGCTATTGCGCAGACTCGCTGACCAATACTATACCGGAAACGGCTTCAGCGGCTCAATCGCGGCAATGCTCAGTGCCCATATTAAGGCGTTCAATAGTACATACTAATGAATGGCCTTAAGTATCTTACAATGTTATAGATTTCATATCAAAGGGTTAGTTCATACAACAACATGTAGACAGCTAATGAATAATCTATAATTAGGATGTATAATACACCTCTAGTCTACAAATCAAACATTCAGCAAGTCAATACATTCTTTACTATTTAATTCCCTATTGAAACTATAACCATGTATTAAGGGCATATCAAAACATCAACATTAGAAGTATCTTGATTGAAGAGAATGTATCCGTGATCCCGCTCACCCGTCCATCCTACAAAGAAATAATAAAAACATTTTTATTAATCACACAATAAATTAATATAAAACAACATGTCTAAAAACAACTATGTACTTTACACAGATATATACCACATGAAAACTATTATCTTACCAACTTATATTCAAATTTAATCCTGTGGGATGTAAGGTTTCTTAAAATCAAGATTCCACTTAAGTTCCTTATCTTCACAATCTCTCACGATCCCTATCTTCTTTATGGGTAATGATCCTATAGACCCTAAATCTATAATTGTAAATGAAATGGCCCTTCTCTAAAACAAAATGTTTGGCTCTGGCTGGAGGTGCAAAATCAGATGGGGTGGTCAGGAAACATCCTCCGCAACAGCAAAGGCAGAGGAAAGAAGAATCCCACAAGTTATGGCTTTCCACGTCCAATGGAGGACGTCCCAATCGAGTGACACGCAGGAATCCACAGATTAAACAACAGGGAACTAGTGGTTAATCTTCTTCAGTGACATTATCAGAATTAGAGATTAAAGTACTGAACAGGGTTCTTTCTTTTAGCCCAACTGTTCCCTTTGATTGGTTTCAGTTTGAGATTGACCTTCAAAATTTCTTTAGGAGGCTACGTTTGAAGGCCTTCTTTAATGATAAAAATTGTGAGAGAAATGATGATGAGAATTGTGAAGAGGTTTGTTTGAAAGATCTGGGTCTAAGATGTAAAAGTGAGTTTTCTCCGCCCATATACACCATATTGTTTAGACGTACATTATATTAACCACTAACCTTAATACAGAATCTACATGATAGGGAATATCAATGATAGGCAGAATTTGTCACATGCAGTGAGAGAGGCATTAAAGGTTTGATGGATAATAATTAACTAGTTTATAAAGCCGGCGGACAAGTGGGGAGCGGTTGTGGTGATGAATAAGAGCAGTATGAGAAGGAGTCTAGCCAGTTCGAATGTTTCTGGAGGTCTTTATGGTGTGGGACCGGGGATCCAAAGTTGGATATAATGCCGTGAAATTTAAATTGTTATTGATGGAGCAATATGTTGAGTGAAAATCATTGATAGATAAATAGGTGTTTTTTGAAAGTTATCTCACCAGTTACCCCTCCCTAAGATACATCAAGTTCTGGAGAACCCAATGGAAAGACCCATTGTCTCAGGAGAGGGGCTCCATCTTTAGTAACATTGCTATTTTTAGGATAGGGTTCTGCTTTGTTTTGCACATCTGCTCCGTACCTATGTCAGGGATACGGTGTTTTTTTTACTTAAACTACGTGATATAACATTGCCTAATTGTTCTTTTTTTGTACTCTTTTGTGTAGTTCATCTACACGTCTATTGAACATAATTGGACTCGAGGCTGTTTCTGGGGCGCCTCGCAGGCACAGACTGCGATCCTGGTATGCACGCTTTGTCCTCACCCTTCTGCCGAAATTGGTCCTGAAGAGGAATTATTTCCTCTTTGGAGGACAAATTTTATCTCAGAAGATGGGGCACCAGCCATGTGGTCAAATGTGGCCCCCACATATGCGAAATCTCGTATGCTTCCTTTGAGGCGGGAGTGTGTTTATCCTCTTCATATCGGATCGCACATTCTGTGTTGGTGGCGCTTTATTGATGACATTTTTCTGATTTGGACAGGATCTCTGGTGGATTTGGAACAATTTCATGGATAATTTTAATAGTTGCAGGTTGGGTTGCAATTTACAAACGGTTGTATCTGATTGTTCTTTACAGTTCTTAGATAACTTTGGTATAGGTACGGGATGGATGCTTCGAGACGATTTGTTGTCAAAAAGTACGGACCGTAACAATTTGTTAAATATAATAGTGCACTACGAAACATATGCATCAATACTCTCCCATGGAGTCAATTGTTGAGGGTCAAGAGAGTGGTTTCTGATGAGGTTAGATTGGATGCCCTGTTCCATGATATGTGTGAGAACAGTTTATCTCTAGGGGTTAATCCGAGGCGTTATTGAGAAACATCTACACGGTAAAGACAGATCAGAAGGGTGACACCCCTTATTATTTAAGAAGAAAAAATAAAACCAGAATAGAATTCTTTTGTCAACAACCTACAGTGTTTTAGGGTGCCAGATGCCTAAGAAAAGAATGGAATTTCTGCGGAATGGGTTTCTGAGAATCTCTGAATTTGCGGAGGCACTATGATGTCCTTATCGCCGTTTAATAAAATCTTCGGTAAATTGGTTAGATCAGATTGTTTTGAGAAGGGGGTAAAAAACAGACATATTTGGCACCCAAAAAGTTGAATTTTCCTGTTGAGGTTGTTGTAATTGTAGTAATCTGTTGGCGGTGATTCTTTTGCTTTACTCATCCTTTTACGGATGCCTAATTAAGTTACGGGGCAGAATTATACATGTCGTTCGACATATGTTGAGTATATATGATTTACTTGTCCCGGCAGTTTGAATTATGTAGGAGAAGAGCACTATGGAAATAAGAAAGAATTAACAAACACAAAGTTTACAATTCGGAGAAAAATAATGGACTTGCCAGTGCCTAACATTTTGTAGAGAAGGGCCATTCAATTTCAACACATTACAGATTTAGGGTCATAGATCATGTTGCCCATAAGAGAGGAGGGATCGTGAGAGATTGTTGAAGAGGAAGGAACTTAAGTGGATCTTTGATTTAAAAACCTTACATCCCACAGGATTAAATTTGGAGTATAATGTTGGTAAGATATAGTTTTCTGAAGTATATATCTGTGTAAAGTACATAGTTGTTTTTAGACATGTTGTTTATATTTATTTTTATTGGGTGATTAATAAAAATGTTTTTATTATTTCTTTGTAGGATGGACGGGTGAGCGGGATCACGGATACATTCTCTTCAATCAAGATACTTCTAATGTTGATGTTTTGATATGCCCTTAATACATGGTTATAGTTTCAATAGGGAATTAAATAGTAAAGAATGTATTGACTTGCTGAGATGTTGATTTGTAGACTAGAGGTGTATTATACATCCTAATTATAGATTATTCATTAGCTGTCTACATGTTGTTGTATGCACTAACCCTTTGATATGAAATCGATAACATTGTAAGATATTTAAGGCCATTCATTAGTATTAGCGTTTTGAACACCTTAATATGGCACTGAGCATGCGCGATTGAGCGCTAAAGCCGTTTCCGGTATAGAAGGGGCACGAGTCTGCGCAATAGCGCGATGAGTGTATCTGATGTTCCTGTCATGTGCATTGAAGATTGGAAGACGCCGAGGATGTATACATGGTGATCCCGCTCATCTGGTATGTCCATAGAATTCCTATTGGTGTTATTTTATGCCTATTATAAATTTATGACCACTATTCGTGGATTTGAGAATCTGCACTTATGGTATTGATTAGTGATCGAACATTTAGTGGTGATTGGTTTATGACACATTGTATGTACCACCCTGTGTATATATATGCTGATGCATTTGACACTTTATTTGAGCTTGACAAAGACTCGCTTGTGACTCGAAACGTTGCTGCTATTTTTGTACTCTGGGATCTTGCAATAAAGAACACTGATGCTGACGCCATTCTGTATGTGGTTTATTCATGTCTGCACATGTCATTGAGGGTGTTGCTTTCTTCCTCCCACAGTTCTCTGCCCCATGTCACGCCATGTGCTCGCGGCTATTTTACCAATAAAAAATATGCTTTGTTCCCATGAATCACCCTAAGCTTCGGCTTTGTGCAGAACCAAAGTTTTCCTGAAATTCTAAACGAATTCCACTTCGTTAGAATCGATTCGCCCATCTCTAATTGAGACATAACCCATTCTTTTATCCTCCTTTCTACACCTAGAACCACGAGCCTCCGCTCTAGTCATCTGTCCCACTTCACTTCCTAGCTTTGACACCTCCTCCCTGGAATAGCTCTTTTGTCCAAATTTCTCAATAAGTTTACATTCATTGTAATCATACTCCTCATCTGAGGAGTAGATACGTCGGATTCTCATAAACTGTCCTCTAGGAATACCTTTAAACACACTTGGTGCATGTTGACTTTTTGTGTGCAGAAGGTTATTCATATCCATTTCCTTTGTATACAGGGTAGTCTCCAACTTGCCCTCCTTCAATAGAATAGATACATCTAGAAAATTGATGCAAGTCTGACTCAACGTCATTGTAAATTCCAATAGTGGATAAATGGAATTAATAAATAAGGGAGAACCCATTCAATTCTTCAGTCCACAATACAAGGACATCATCCACGTATCACAACCAAGATCTAATGTAACAACTCCACTCACTATGCATGATGTATTTTGTCTCAACAGCTTCCATAAAAATATTTGCATAACTTGGAGCGACAGGGGACTCCATCGAGGTCCCCTGTCATTGTAAGTAATAATCAGATCCAAATCTAAAGTAATTCCTTGTAAAAATAAATTCCAACAACGTTAACAAGAAAGTAATGGAGTAATTGGATATTTTTGAATTCTCCAAAAGTTTATCATTAACTGCATTAACATGGGATGTTTGTGTCCAAACTTTTTTTTGTCAAATTTACATAAATATGTGACATCATGCACATCTGTTGTCTCTAGCATCACCAATAAATCTCCTGTGTCTTTAAGACAACAGGACAATTCCTTAACAATTTGTTGAAGAAAGCTGTCTACATAGACAGCCAACGGCTAAAAAACAGAACCTACTCCAAACACTACAGGGCAACCTGGAGGAGTTTTTAGAGACTTATGGATTTTAGGAACCATATACAAAATTGGTACACGTGGAGAATCTGATTTCAACATACCAAACGTGTTACGTATTTACCAGCTGCAAATTATAAGGATTTAACAACACTTGTGATTGTCACCTGTCTTGCTGTCAGGGTTCTTCCATACGACCCCAATCAACAGATATTCTATAGAAAGATATATTTCTAATTTTATTTGCCAGTTGCAAATTATAGGGATTTAACAACACTTGTGATTTGCTGTCTTGCTGTCAGGGTTCTTCCATTAAACCGCATTCAACAGATATTCCTTTGAAAAGAATCTATTTATAATCCTATTTGCAAATTATATGGATTCAAGAACAGTTGTGATTTTCTGCCAGGGTTCTTCCATAAGACCCCGTTTAACAGATATTCCATTGAAATTTTTTTTATTTCTAATTCTATTTGCAAATTATATGGATTCAAGAACAGTTGTGCTTTGCTGTCTTTGGAGTAGAGTTCTTCAATAAGAGACCGTGAACAAATCTTTACATTTTTAATATTTATCTTTTTGAACATGGAGCAAACTAGAGGTGGTAAGCGAGCAGGAAGGGGCATAAGGCTAGAGGTACAAGACAGAGCACTCCTTCCAGTGCTCCGGACAACACACAAGTGAGCACATCGTCAGTCGCAGGACCGTCAGGCCTGTCATCGCTTGGTCGGTTCCCTGTGCATCTGATTATTTAAGATTGGTGCCAATCTGTTCTTCAGTGGCTAACACACCCTTCATCCAGCAGTTTTACCTCCTCTTCCTCTTAGTCAAGGGCACAAATGTCATCATCATCAGCAGTCCAACCTGAAGGCCAAATGTCACCCAATATACAGGCCGCTCCAGATAATCCCTATTCTGAAGAGCTCTTTGATGACACACTGTGGTTGGGGTCAGAAGGCATTTCAAAAGATCAAGAGGCCAAAGAGAATGATTTTGTCTGCTGTGACACTCAACCGCTGATGCCTTCAGAGGTGGAGAAGGAAGCTGCTCTGTCGGCAGAAATCCCGAGCGGTCAGCAATGCCTCGCAGTGCCTGTGGTTCCAGCCCGCAGCTTGAGGATGTAGACTGTCAGGAAGAGGAAGTCACCTGTGATGATGATGATGACATTGCGGATCCAACATGGTCTTTTCAGTAGCAGCTGGTGAGCTCATCATCAGTGGAGGATGATGGGGTAGTGTCAGTGCGGGTCCGACCTCAGAAAGGGAGAGGGTGGTTGCACAAGTCCACTGACATTACTTCGCCAGCCGCGGTCAGTGGTGGCAGCGGGAACACCGCTACTATGTATTCACCTTTGAAGAGGTTCAGGATCTGTGCAGCCTGAGCCTTGTTTGATTAAGCCTCAGATTCGCTGAGAGATGTCATAAACAAGAACCATCCCCAGTCCCAGACACTTTCGGCCGATTCCCACCACCAGCAACACAGTCTACACCTTCCCTTTCCCCCAGTGTGACCTGCATGCCGTACAGCAGCCAGCCTTCTATATACCAGGTGTGGGAGCAGAAGAAACGCTTTCACCCCAGCCATCCCAAAGCCAAAAGCCTGAATGTCGGCATTGCCAGGCTGTTGGCATTGGAAATATTGCCTTTACACCTGGTGGACACAGATGAGTTCTGCCACGTCATGGCCCTGGCATGCCCCTAATATCAGATGCCGAGCAGGCATTTCTTCGCTAGAAAATCTGGCCATGACCTGGCCCGACACTTTGCAGAAAAGATCTCCAGCATGTTGGCTACATCTGTGTCCACCACCGGTACCGATTACCCTTCAGTGGTAAGAGGTTGGCACAGGTTACAGGAGGAAGAGGAAGAAGAATAGGAGGAAGATCCCGTTAGTGACCCTCGATCCCGAGGCTTGGGAGATCCCGGCAGCATCTCACACATGAGTGCTTGGATGCTACATTACCTGCAACATGATCCACACATGAAGGCAATCAAAATGAACAGCAATGACTGGGTGGTCACCCTCCTTGATCCACATTACAAGACAAATATGAGCACTTTCCTTACACCCACACAAATTGACAGTAGAATGCAGGAACTTGAGACAGTGCTCATTGATCAACATCTGTTGTGTCTTCTTCACATTCTATTGTCACGGTGGAACAACGTCAGCAATGTTCCAGCAATAGAAATAGCCGCAACAGCAGTATCAGCAGCAGCAGTAGGCAGTGTGGCAGAAGCTTACTTGTTGACATTTTTCACTCGTTTGTTACCACCTCACCAACACCTGCAAAGCAGAGCAGCATTCAGACACACAAAGACAACCTTAAGAGCATGGTCCAGGAGTACCTGCGGCTCAACCCCAATGTTTATGGACTTGGTCTGGACCCATTCCACTTCTGGGTGTCCAAACTGGATGAATGGCCTGAGCTGGCTCGGCACGCCATAGAAGTTTTATCGTACCCAGCAGCCAGCGTTATTTTGGAATGAACATTCAGCACAGCTGGCGGGGTGATAACTGACAAACGTATCCATCTTTCCCCCAATAATGTGCATCATTTGGCATTTTAGAGTGTAAGCCCTCACGGGAAGGGACCTCTCTCCTTCTGTACCAGTTGTTAGTTATTAATTTTTCACCTTTGTACTTGTTTGACCTATGTTATGTATGAAACCTGAATGTACAGCGCTCTGGAACCAAGGGCGCTCAAAAATAAATAATAATGATAATAATTTATCAAAATGAATCAAGCGTGGATCTCTGACAATTTTGTTCCCCCGTTTGCCGATGTCACTGACTAGTAAGCTGTAGCACGTCTTCTTCACAATGTGAAATACACATTCTATCAGTCATCTATTAACATCAGTAATCAATCAGTCTGCAGTAAGTAATCTATTAAACGTTTCAGACCCCATCCAGCCAAATAAAATGGGGCCTCCACCGATTATTGCTTCCTATTTTTTTTAACATATTTTCGATTATGGCCCGTGACAGGAGTACTGCCCTGTTGGCACCCCTGGTGGGAGTAGCCGCTACAGGGCCCTGCAAGCTGAGGTGTCCCAAAAGCCCCTTTGACATGTAAGAAGACACCGCTATTGGAAATGGCACATTAATTGGCACGGGTGCCAATAGGGCAGTACTCCTGTCAGGGTCCCTAATCATAAATGGGCCCAGTTATATGTTAAACAATAGGAACTAGTAATGGGTAGGGGCGCCATTTGATGTCGCTGCATGGGGCTCTGGAACGGTTAATAGATGACTGATGGCAGCCCTGGCTACCACTACACCCCCTATAACTACAGCCTTGCCAGCTGAACCTCCACGTTCCCCATTGGGATGTGTTACGTCAGGGGGTAATGGATCCACTGGACCACCGCAAGCGATGGTGTAAGTCGCACCAGGGAGCGGAATCTAAGTAGCTCCTGATTTTCACCAGAGCCCGCCGCAAAGCGGGATGGACTTGCTGCGGCGGGAAACTACCAGGTCGCTTCCGCTGGCGTGACTTGCTTGGAGTGGCAGCCAAGGGCGAGCGTGGTACCGAATCGTGAGACGTAGACGTAGTCGTGGACAAGTAGGCAGGTCAGGGCAGGCGGTAACGGTTCGTAGTCGGAGGACGTAGCAGGAGGTCGGAAACACGGATAGGTCAGAAACACACTAGGATTGCTTTCTCTACAGCACTGGGCACACATAGATCCAGCAAGGAACTGTCTGGGCGGTACCGTTATATAAGGTCAGCAGCCAGCAATTAGCCAATTACCGGCGTGCTGTCCCTTCAAATCTCTGAGAGCTGCCGCGCGCGCGCCCTAGAGGGCGATAGCGCACACAACAGCCGGCCGAGGGATGAGAAGAGACTGGAGCATGGCCAGGTAAGTTTGTAATCACGGGGGAGCGAGTGAGCCCGCGGCCCGACATGTGGACCGCGGCGCCACTCGTCCCCGAAGCAGGGGAGACAGGGGAGCTACAGCTGCCCCCGCAACCCGACCTGCGGGGCACGGGACCAGCCGTGACAGGATGTTCTTGCTGCCACCACATATATGACATGTTCTTGGGCTCTGGTGCAAAAAGTGATAGGGGGCTCCTGCCAGTTACCAAGTGCCATTTCCAATACTGGTATCTTCTTATGTGTCAAAGGGGCCCCATAGAAGTTGCTACCACTGCACCTCTTATAGCTACGCTGTTCTCATATTCTCAGTTAGCCATTGAAAGGAATGAATTATTTTACCCTCTCAATTTTTTTCTGTGACTCTTAGAGCCAAATTTTCTACACTAAGTTGTTCCACATATCCATTCTACTGTTATGGATGCTAACTGCAGCTTCTCACCTGTATAGGTATAAAAATTAACCAGAACATCTTCTCCCATTGACTTTAATGTGGTTCGAAATTCGAGTTTGACTAGAACTTCAAGGCGAACTTCTCACAATTCGAGGTTCTACTCTAATTCAAACTTTTTAGTGTTCACTCATCACTATCTGTGACCCATCGACTAAGCTACAGAACTCTGAGTGGTAAGGGAGGCCTACTAGGCTCAGGGTCGATATGAAATAGTATTCAATGAAAAGTTTGCAGATGTGTCTATTAATTTATATTTTACAAATTACAATAAACTACAATGTGTATAATGTTTTTGTGCCTTAAAGAGAACCTGTCACGTAGTTTTTGCTCCCCTGGCTAAAGACAGAACAAGGTAGTGTCAGACCTGCTGTTTCCAGCGCTGTGTCCCTTATTCTATAAGATGCTGCAGTTTTCATGTATTTTATGCTTAAATCTGCAGTTTTCAGCCAGAAGAGTCATTCGAAGAGTCCTTCAGAGTGTCAGTTTTTTTCAAACCCCGCCCATCTGAGGCTAGCCCGCCCACCTCAACTGACAAACCTATTACTTTGAATAGGTAGAAACATGAGAATAACTGTCAGTGGGCGGGGCTAGCCTTTGGTGGGTGGAGCTAACACCTACTCATGAATAAGATTTGAGTGGTAAATACTCTAAAACTGCTGCATTTTACAGAATAAGGGGCCCAGTGCTGCAAACAGCAGGTCTGACACTAGCTTGTGCTGCCCTCAGCAAGAGGGGCACAACCTATGTGACAGGTTCCCTTTAAGCATAAAACACTTTAGTAGTTTACCTTTAGTTGACCTACTGTATGCTCAGAACATGATGATTTGTTCTCTAAATGAAGGTTGTGACAGAACCAACTGTAAGATAGAATATACATTTAATACCAGATTTACTATACCATGATATATTTCAGGCTATTACTGCTGATTATGTCCAGTATCAGTTTACACTATTTAACAAAAGGATGTGCAAGTCTGATAACAAATATTACAATTCAGAACACTGCATAATTCAGAACTAAGAATGTACGCATATGAAATAAATCTGATTGTTATTGGGCACCTATTTATTTATTCTAAACAAAGATTTTTTTATTGCAAAGAAAACATTTACTTTATTTACACCCAGCCAAATATTTTATCTTATTTTGTGCATTGATAATATTCTTAGAAACATTCCTGTCAGCATAATAAAATTTACATGAAGTCATGAATATTTATGTTTTATCATCATACTTATTTCAGGGAATCTTTGGTGGCTTTCACCCCAAGGGAGTTAGATCTAGATAGGTTCCATCTGGTGAGGTTACCTTGACATGGTAAATGGTATACAGAATTTAATCGAAATGTGTGCTAAAAACCTTAGTTTCATATATAGAGTAACACAATTCAAAATATTCCACAGATTTAGGGCAAATCGCTACAGTGTAAAATGGACAAAATGTATGGAACTGTGGTATGGCGGTTCATAAATGCGGCACATTGTAAGCGGTGCACAGCATAAACGTGGCGTATCGTAAGGTGTGCAATTAAAGACTCAACACAATTCTTGACAAACAGTTGGAGCCATGCTAAACAAACTATACCATTTCTTTCCGAAATATCACTGAAGGGATCTATACCAAGTTATAATTATAAAACTATAAAAAGTTATAAAATTAATATCATATTATATGATATGGAAACATTTATAAAATTATATAATATAAAATGAAATAACATAAAATTAATACCAAATTCTATAATATAAAATTATTAAACCAAAACAGCATCTATGAATAACTCCCTTTCTCAATCTGGAATTGATGGAGTTATCGTAGTATTTTTTGTGATAACAAACATATCACAGCAGACAAGAAATAAATTATAAGCTGTCATAATAGCAGGTCACTGAATAGAAACTATTGTAGTGATCTTGCTTGGTGCACCTCAGGTCCCAGCGACGCCTAAGAGACCGGCTACTGCCATATGTAGAATATAGGCTGAGCGCAGGAAAATAATAATCAAGCAATAATAAATATCTGAAAAAAAATTATTTTATTTTATTTAAATAGTAAAAATGAAAATAAAAAAACAAACAAAAGAAAGGTTCATAAGTTTATATAACATGCCAAATCCTGACCTACTGAACCAGATTTTGAGGAACGACAATGGAATCTAGAAATATAAAAAGATATATTTCATAAGATTTTAATTAGAAAAAACTAAATATATGAAAATCTGAATGAAATGTTATAATTAACATAATTAATTTGTATTTGGAAATTTAACTCGAACTGAATTAGTGTTTAAAGGGGTTGTATTATTTCATTAAATGGTCTTCAGAATAAGGGGACAGTCAAAACAAGCAACTTTGCAATTGGATGTCATTAGCAAAGCTGTCTTGTTTTCACAGTATTCCTTATCTTCGTTTTCTGTAAAAAAAAACTTCTCCAGTGATAGTCTGAGCCCTCCTCCTTGCATTTCATTAACCGAGGGCTCTAATCATTTACATTCTGTCCTGCCATCTCTCTCCCCCGGACAGCCATATTCATAGAGCTTGCATTCCTGCCTCTCACTTAGAATTAGGGGCCGACAACAATTTCACTCTATACAGCTTGCTGCCTCCTCATTTACACTGCAGCTGTCTCTATAATCAGAAAACAGCAAAATTGTGCCACGGTGCCTTAATGCTCCTGTGTGTAAGGGGCCGACAAAAATTTCACTCTATACAGCTAACTGCTCCTCATTGACACTGCAGCTACAATCAGAAAACAGCAGATTTGTGTGATGGTGCCTTATGTAAACATGAAGGGTGATGGATCTCTGTTCTGGATGGATTCAATTGTAGCAAACCTCCAGCTGTGAGAGATCAGTGCTCTGAGTTCGTAGAAGACTGTTCAGACTGAATGCAGGCCTGTGGTATGTAAACAGCTCTTACAAAATAAAACTGCATAGGAGAGGACAGTGAAATGTGGAGGGACACACACACACACTGGAGCCAGCATGAACAGTGAAGGGGGGATGATGTCATCACTCTTCAGTTAAGAAACGCCCAGCTGGGAGGGGAAGAGACGCCCCTGGATTTCAGGAAGTGAGAGCATCAAGCTTCAAGAGAACAGCCCAATTGAAGAAGCGATACATCCCTTTAGAAAGAGGAGGAGAAGAAACTATCAGGGTATGTTCACATGGCGTCTTGCGTCACTATTATGCCACATTCTGTTGAGCCACATTCATAAATGTGTCTAATCTTATAAATGTGGCTAGACACTTCCACTTAGAATTGGTACACATAGTGTTGGGTTTGTCGTACATGCACCAATTTTTGGCACACAACAGTTCATACATCTGTCGGATAAGGTCTAAGAAAATTTTTTGTCAAGTCACACCAGAAAATTGGCACAGCCCCATTCCTACATGTTTGTGTGTGTGTGTTTTAGTGCCTGCGGGGTACTGCTGGACTTTCAGCCAATACAACCAATGTACACCAGGTTATTTGTTTCATTCATTTTTAAATGTGCTGACTTATTTTTCTTTTATCCTCAAAATATTTATTACAATGAGAAAGGAAATTTGCAACCAATATCAGACATTATCAAGGCTGTACACCCAGTCACTTAAATACATATACACACATATACTTTTCTGCATTATTTTCTTTTGCCTATGTCAGTCAGTTTATGTACACTTTCAGTTGTATATTGCTATGATCACTACAGGGGGAAATAATTAAGACCAGCAATTTATATGCCAGCCATATGCGCATCCAAAATGCATCCAACTCGCAGGTGCGTGTTTGGATGTGTTTTTACTGCAGCAGAAATGCACCCTCTGGTTTTAAATAGGTTGCCTGCCGTGTCAAACGGATCAAGAATTGAAAGAAAGACGCATGTAAAACACATATATCGTCTGAATGCCAATCCGTATTTTAAATTGAAAGAAATGTAAATCACACTGCACGTTGTTAGATGCATTTAGGGTCCGAAACACAGATCCAAACAAACATCTAAAAACTTATACAAAAACGTATTGAACACACCATGTGAACAAACCCTAAAACTGAAACCTACTTCAGCTATAAAGGAGTCAATTTCAGCTATAATTGGTGCCTCTTTCTGATGTAAATTATAGTGAATGTGTCGGGCCATGATAATCAACACCACTCCAAAAAGCTACACTCACCAAGCGAGTGTTGCAAAACTACCAAAGTCCAGATTTTTACACAAACCAAATCTGTGTAATTTTTTTTTTATTTTTGTATGTCTGACAACTAGCATACATCACTTAATTTTTTACCCCTATGTCTTCTGGTTCTAGCGCACAGTGAGCATTCCAATGTACCTCAAGGTAAGGTTGCAAAACTGAAAATCCACCTGCATACTTTGACAGTTAAAACTGTAATTTTTTGTTTCTTAGAAGTTATATCCTTGGTTAAAACAGTTTTACTCCTCATCATTAGGTCTATTTGGGCTAACTCATTTTCAGATTTGTATTTTTCTACTCAAGAAGTTTTTTTATTCTTTTTAAGAATTTATTCTTCCATCAAATTAGCCATATAACAAAATGCTTTTTTGAGGGACAGGTTATCAATGGCTTTGTTTTGGATTATATAATTCATTGATTTATTTTACTATTTTTTTTGAGAGGGGATCGAATGCAAAAAAGCATTTTCCTTTTTTTCCCCACTGTTTAACATGTGATAAAAAACATTATTAAGAAACTTGCATGATAAAATAAATAATGGAAAAAGAGGCATTTTTGTGTCACCACATTGAAAGCCATAGCTTTTTTTTTAAATTTGGATGTAGTCACATGTTTTTCACAGATACATAGAATTTATTGACTTATTTTTACAGAAACTAATACCTTCTTTCTTCACACTATGAGCCATGTAATAAAAATAATAATTTAGATGTATTTTTTGTTTATTACAAATGCAGTAGTACAAAGTACCCATATTTTTAAAATCTGAAGCATATAAAAATCAATAATTTTTACAGTACAGTATGTGCACATATCATTTTTATGCATATTACAACTCAATGCTGTATAAACTTGAAAGCTTATTGGATTGAAGGCTGTCAGGTGATGTGTATTTGCTCAATGTGGGAGGGTGTAGCATTAGGAGATCAACACGTGTCTTTTTTCAACCGTACTAACTATGTAACTATGTAACAACCGATATTAAGGTGTGCATTATAAGGTTTGCATAATTATTAGGCAGCTTGTTTTCAAAATGGCCCCAAAAAGAAAGGATATGAGTAACTCTAAAAAGTGAAAATGTGTTCAATGTGCTCCCGAGTAATGCAGCACTCTTGAAATTGATAAGATATTGGGGTATGATCACAGAATCAAACATTTTATTAGGGTTATTTAGTTTAGAGAAAAGACGGCTTCGGGGGGACATAATAAATCTGTTTAACTACATCAAAGGTCAATATAGAGATCTCTCCCAAGATTTATTTATACCCAGGGCTGTATCTAGAACAAGGGGGCATCCTCTACGTCTTGAGGAACGAAAGTTTCTACATAAACATAGAAAGGGATTCTTTACTGTTAGAGCAGTGAGACTGTGGAATTCTCTGCCAGAGGAACTTGTCATGGTGAATTCAATAACAGAGTTCAAAAAGGGTTTGGATGCATTTCTCAAGGGTTTGGATGCTTGAGAAAGGGGAGGAGCCTCCCCGAAACGTCGCACGCTGACAGCTCCGCTCGGTCTCCGAGTTCTCCTTCGTCTGCCCAGATTGTGGGCTGCTTTACGGGATCTTGTACACCTTGGACGCCGACGAATGGTATCTACCACACGGCCATACAGAGAGAGATGGTGAAGTCGTATGGACTCTGATAATAAGGACATCGCTTCTCTGGTGTTACAGGACTCGCTGTTGAACGGGGTTTCCCCGCAACTAAATATGAGTATCCCTCTTGTTTTCTACATTTTTGACGTCTTATGCTTTTATGAAGTTGTCTAAATAAAGTTCTAAATTTTATATGGCCCATGATATTGCTTTTGGACTATTATACACCGGGATTGGAGACCGGTATATGGTGCCATTGAGGGTTCACATACGGTGACAAAAATAGGTGGCAACTATATATATATATGGTGAATTCAATAACAGAGTTCAAAAAGGGTTTGGATGCATTTCTCGAGCGTAATAATATAACAAGTTATAATGTCTAGGATTCTGGAGTAGGGTCGTTGATCCAGGGATTTTTCCAATTGCCAGATTGGAGTCGGGAAGGAATTTTTCCCTAAAATGTGGACAATTGGCTTCTACCTCATTGGGGTTTTTTGCCTTCCTCTGGATCAACACCTTAGCACAACAGACATCTTGTGTTTTTTCGGCCTTGAGAAAAAATAGACACAAATTAATTGCCAAAGATTTAAGGCAAATCAAATGTGAAATGACCAAGAATCCATTAGGATGGGTTCACACGTTTTTTTTTACTCATATTTTGCAGCACTAATTGTAAGCCAAAACCAGGAATTGATCTAAAAACAATCAGGGCGACATGTATGAACGGGCTTTTCGCCTGTTTTTGGGAGTAAACTGCGCCTCCCGGCCCGAACCCCCCTGTCGGACGCAGGGATGCAGTGTTAGGCGCAGCGTTCGCCACTTTCAGCTGCGCCCCGCATGAAGGGGCGGGCAATGGGCGCGGTGTGGGCGCGGTGTAGGCGTTCCGGGGCGGGACGCGGCGCGCTTGAAAACCCCGAAGCATGTACGATCGCGACTCACCAAAGCGCGGCGCAATGCAGCGCTCTGCAGCTCCGACAAGCAGACCTAGTTTATTTTGGTCTAAATGCTCCGGCGGAGGCGAAGTGAAGCAAGAACGTAACATGAGAGGAAACATAGAAGATCGCAACAGAAATCTCGGCGCTCCGCTCCGTGCGGCAGGAGTATGATTCAAAAAAATCGCCTTTATAAAGGCGGAAAACATTCTCAGAAAAGAGCTCAACCTCAAAAATAAAAAATATTAAAAAAATAAACACTTTCCAAAAAATCTAGAATGGCGCAATATCAAGAATTAGGATATTGGAAATTGCCGGGAAATACAGTAATTCAAATTCTGAAAGCTATTCTCATTGGTCGGCAGAAACCGGCCAATCAGAATAGGAGCGACAGTGAACCATTAAAACCTATGGAGAAATATTGACCAATCAGAATTAAAGGCGGGACAGTTCAATATACAGTAAAAATGCAGAAAAGAGGTGATTGGCTGAGCTAGCGGGGGCTTGTCTATCCCAGCCAATCAGAGCGCGAGCTACTTCTCCCATTATAGTCTATGGAGAGATGGGCGCAATGCAATCTCGGCTCACAGCGCCGTGCGGCATGGAGTATGAATAAAAAAAACATTGTTATTAGTTGTAAAATATCCTCTGAAAAAGAGCTCAAACATTCTATAAAGAGAAATCAATTCTATCCCGAACAACGCGTTTGTCGCCGAGACCGGCGCTACATCGGGAATTGCAATAGAGAGAATTGCCGGGAAATACAGTAATTAAAATTCTGGAAGCTATTCTCATTGGTCGGCCTAAACCAGCCAATCAGAATAGGAGCGACAACGACCCATTATATCCTATGGAGGAGAATTGACCAATCAGAATAGGAGCGACAAAAACCCATTATATCCTATGGAGAAGTTTGGACCAATCAAAATCAAAGGCGGGACAGTTCAAATACAGTAAAAATGCAGAAAAGAGCTGATTGGCTGAGCTAGCGGTGGCTTGGCTATCCCAGCCAAGCAGAGCGCAAGCTACTTCTCCCATTGTAGTCTATGGAGAGATCGGCGCAATGCAATAAAAAATAATTTTTATTAAGTGTAAAACATTATCAGATAAAGCGCTAAAACCTTCTCTAAAAATAAAGTAGTTAAATCCCTAACAACGCGTTTGTCGCCGAGACCAGCGCTACATAAGGAATTGCAATAGAGATAATTGCCAGGAAATACAGTAATTCAAATTGTTTAAGCTCTTCTGATTGGTTGGCATAAAAAAGCCAATCAGAATAGGAGCGACAGTGGCCCATTCTAACCTGTGGAGGAGAATTGACCAATCAGAATAGGAGCGACAGGGACCCATTCTAACCTATGGAGAAATATTGACCAATCATATTCAAAGGCGGGACAGTTCAAAATACAGTAAAAAGGCAGAAAGAGAGCTGATTGGTTGTGAAGCGGCGGGGGCTCGTCCAGCTTAGCCAATCTGAGCGCGAGCTACTTTCTCATAGAGTTCTATGGGAAAAGAAATGCAGAGCGAGCTCTGTTTGTGATTGGCTAAGTTAAAAGGGCGCGGTTATTTGGACCAATGGGAGAGCGAGCGACGCTCCTATGGGTTTTCTAATGCAATCTGAAATAAAACTGTACATGGCCGAAATCAAATGATAATACTGCCGAAGTTGTCCCAATGTGTATATAAAATGAATAATATGGGGGTAAAGAAAAAATGATATTAAATCAATAAAATCCTGTTTATTTCTTTATTTTCGTTACACCAATACTATTGATCCTTGTCTAACGAAAATAAAGTGGCTACAGGGGGGGCATCACTGGCTACAGGGGGGCATCATTGGCTACAGGGGGCATAACTGGCTACAGAGGGCATCACTGGCTACAGGGGGCATCACTGGCTACAGGGAGCATCACTGGCTACAGGGGGCATCACTGGCTACAGGGGGCATAACTGGTTACAGGGGGACATTTACTGGTCACAGGGGGCATCTACGACTCCTCTGCCGCCGAGGAGATCACTGGGAGTTGCGTGCAGCGTAAGCAGGGTGATGACATCACGCCGCTTACACCGCTCAGCAGCTCCCGGAGCTGGACGCACGTACCGAGGTCTGGTAAGTAATATTTTGTTATTTTATAATTACTTACAGGGGGGGCATCACTGGCTATAGGGGGGCATTACTGGCTACAGGGGGGAATCACTGGCTACAGGGGCATCACTGGCTACAGGGGGGGCATCAGTAGCTACAGGGGGGCATCACTGGCTACAGGGGGGGCACTACTGGCTACAGGGGGACATCACTGTCTACAGGGGGGCCTCACTGGCTACAGGGGGGGCATCACTGGCTACAGGGGGGGCATCACTAGTACAGGGGGCATCACTGTTACAGGGGGGGCCATCACTGGCTACAGGGGGGAACTACTGGCTACAAGGGGGGCATCACTGGCTACAAGGGGGCATCACTGGCTACAGGGGGCAGTACTGGCTACAGGAGGGCATCAATGGCTACAGGAGGGCATCACTGGCTACAGGGGGGCATCACTGGCTACAGGGGGGCATCACTGGCTACAGGGGGTATCACTGGCTACATGGGGGGCATCACTGGCTACAGGGGGGCATCACTGGCTACAGGGGGGCACTACTGGCTACAGGAGGCATCACTGGCTACAGGGGGCATCACTGGCTACAGGGGAGGGCATCACTGGCTACAGGGGGCATCACTGGCTACAGGGGGGCACAAAGGGCTACAGGGGGCATCACTGGCTACAGGGGGGCATCTCTGGCTACAGGGGGCATAACTGCCTACAGGGGGGCATCACTGGCTACAGGGGGGGCATCTACGGGCTACAGGGGGCATCACTGGCTACAGGGGGGCATCACTGGCTACAGGGGGGCACTACTGGCTACAGGGGGGGCATCTACTGGCTACAGGGGGGGCATCTACTGGCTACAGGGGGCATCACTGGCTACAAAGGCGGCATCACTGGCTACAGGGGGCATCACTGGCTACAGGGGGCATAACTGGCTACAGGGGGCATCACTGGCTACAGGGGGCATCACTGGCTACAGAGCATCACTGGCTACAGGGGGCATAACTGGCTACAGGAGGATATCTACTGGCCACAGGGGGCATCTACTGGCTACAGGGGCAATCACTGGCTACAAGGGGGGCATCTACTGGCTACAGGGGGCATCACTGGCTACAATGGGAAGCATCAATGGCTACAGGGGGCATCAGTGGCTACAATGGGGGGCATCTACTTGCTACAAGGGGTCATCTACTGGCTACAAGGGGGTCATCTACTGGCTACAAGGGGGGAATCTACTAGCTACAGGGGGGCATCTACTGGCTACAGGGGGTATCACTGGCTACAGGGGGGCATCACTGGCTAAAGGGGGGCATCTACTGGCTACAGGGGGCATCACTGGCTACAAGGGGGCATCACTTGGCCACAGGGGCATCACCTGGCTACAGGGGGGCATTACCTGGCTACGGAGGCATCACTGACTACGGGTGCATCATTGGCTACAGGGGGCCACCACGTGGCCACAGGGGGCTACTACGTGGCTACAGGGGGCATATTACATGGCTACCATATGAGGTGCTATAGACTGGGCATTTGTATAGAGATAGGAATTGGTAGAGAAGTGCTGATAAATTGAGGAGTCTAAGATGTTTGTTTTGTAAATTTTACAGTGAAAATTCGGGAGTAGTCGTCATTGCGTCTGGGACAGATGGAAAAGAAAAGAAAGAGAACAACTCTTCAGAGACGTCACCTGTGAGTCACTAAATATAACTTTACTGTAATCGCTTATATGTCTGCAAAGCCTGTGTACAGCTGGTATCCACCACTGTATGGGGGTAATATTAGTTGTAGTATAATGGTTTATACTCAGTAATGGTCAGTTTGTATTATTCAGTCACTATATGGTGGGGATATGTGGTCATGGTGTGGTGGTATTATTCGGTCACTGTGTGCTGGTGATATGAGGTCTTAGTGGTCTTGGGATTCTGGTTGGTGTAGAGGTGTTATTTGGTAACTGTATGACTATTATTTGGTAGTTTTATATGTAGCAGATTGTGGTAAAGCTTTTTGTATATTTTGCTTTATGGTGATGCAATGTGGCGCCATATGTTACGGGGGGACGGGTGGGGAGAGCGACATTTCTTCACCTCGCCCTGAGTGAAATTTAGCCTAGGATCTGCCCTGCTTCTGCGCCTAAGTCGCGCACTGCGCCCATGTCCCCGCACTGCACCCCCCACACTGGCGAGGCGCAGGGAACTTTTCCCCGCATTTATGAGCGCACACCTCCTCGGACGGCGAATCATAGGCGCAGCGCCGCGCTGCGCCCATGTCCCCGCACTGCACCCCCCACACTGGCGAGGCGCGGCGGACTTTTCCCCGCATGTATGAGTGCACTACCTCGGGCGGCGAATCATAGGCGCAGCGCCGCACTGCGCCTAAGTCCCGCACTGTGCCTCAAACACTGGCGAGGCGCGGCAGACTTTACATAGGATGTATGTGCGCGCTCAAGTGCCGACATAAATCAGGCACAGATTTCGCCGGAAAACCGGCGGAAAGGTGCACCCCGACGTGGCGAGATTCATACATGTTGCCCTCAGTCTTTCCATTATACTTTTTTTTTTTGTCTGTAGGCTTTATTCCAGGTTTTGGCTTACAATCAGTGCTGCAAAATATGTCAAAAACAACATGTGAACCCAGCCCTATCCTCCAGTGCTGTCATCAGTGCTTCGAGACATGACCAGGGAAAAGGAGGCTGAAACCATCACCACTAAACAAGACACAGAAGTACAAAGTGTTCACTGCTCATAGACATGGCCAGGATAAGGGAGGCTGAAACCACCAACACTGCACAAGACTCATAAGCTGAAATGTAAAGACTGGGCCAAGAAATATTTTCAAACGTTTTATGGACTAATGAGATGAGAATGACTCTTGTTTACCAAATTAATGGGTCCTTGGCTGGATCTCAGTCATCCCCAAAAAAATAAAAAAATACAGATATTTGGTATTGCCACATGTGTAACAACCTAGACTATAAAACTGTCATGTTATTTAATGATGAATGCCATTAAAAAAAGAAAAACAATGTACATCATGCTGCACATTAAATGGATTAAAAAGTGATGAATAAAAATGTCAGTTCATCCTGTAAAAAAAGGCTCTTGCATTACTCTGTTTATAGAAAAAAGTTATGGCCATCAGAATATAGCAATGCATATACATTGTTTTTTAAAGTGCTACAACATAAAAACCTAAAGAAATTGGGTATCACTGTAATCATATCAAATAAGAGCGTAAAACTAACATGTAATTTACTAAAAATAAAAACCACTACCAGGATTGCAGTATTTTCTTCATCCCGTGTCCCAAAAAATGGATTAAATAGTGATCAAAAAGTCTTGTGTTCCTTAAAATGGGACCAAGTGAAATGTCCTCCTGTAAAAAACAAGCTCTTACACAGCTTTGTATACTGAAAAATAAAAAAGTTATGCCTCTTAGAACTTTGCAATACAAAAACATGTTTTTACGGTGTAAAAGCAGTAAAACCTAAAAAAAAAAAAAAAAAATTGGTATTGCTGCAATTGTATTGACCTGCTGAGTAAAATGAACATCATTTATACCACAAAGTGAGCACTTTAAAGAATAGAAATAAAAATCACTGCCAAGATTGCGTTATTTTGTTTATTCTGCCTCCCAAAATCATTAAAGAGGTTGTCTCACTACAAGGATTGCTTTTTATGTTAATTTTGCAAAAACAAGTCACTTTGCAATCTGTGTCAATTAACAGTGTCCTACCTATTCCTAGATATCCCCTCTTGTATGTGCTGCATCAGCTCCTGTGGTCACTATAGCTACAGACCTGTTTGAGCTCTCATGATAGACTGTTAGCACTGGTTGCTATAGCTACAGACCTGGCTTCTACTGCAGCCTAGTAGAAGCCAGTAAACTCGCCCCTGAATTCAAAATGAAACCAAGAAAACAGAACTGAGGTAAGATGAATCAATGTAGTGAGACAACCCCTTTAAGAAAAAGTGATCGAAGAGACATATGAATCCCAAAATGGTACCAATGAAAACATCAACTCATCCCATAAAAAAATAAATCCTCATATAAAAGCGTTTCTATTGTGTAAAAGTAGTAAAACATAAGAAACAATATAAAATTGATATAGTTGTAATTGTACCGACCCACGTAGTGAAGTTATTATGTCATTTATATTGCATGACGGGTGCGGTTTCCGAAATTAAGTTACTTTACCTGCACTGATATTAAGGGGGTGGGGGGGGAGGGGCTTTGCAAATGCAAAATAGCACCCAACTAAAGTCTGTATTACAAAAGGGAAAAATATGCCCCTTCTTTGTACTTTTGACTGCACCAAAACAGCTTTCATAATAAAAGAAAAAGATTGATCCTATAAAACAATTATAATACTTACTAGGATGGGGAATTTCTAAAAAAATTCGATTTCCCGGGGATCGCTAAATTTTTTCCAAAAAAAAATTGGTTTTTCAACCCCAAATTATTTTAGCAAATTGCGTTAAATACAGCTATTTCCGGTGCAGAGACCCTGTAGGGTGTGTAAAAAGTTGTGCCATGCTAAAAATATGATAGGGAGCATGGTTTGGTCTTATCAAATACTGTGTTTTAGTTGCACGCACATACACCCACCACTCTTGAATGGTTTCCTCTAAAATTCCCGGGACTTAGGGGGCAAAATGCCCCAAAAAAATGAATGGGAAACGCAGCCTGACAAATTATTTTTAGCGCCATTGAAGAAATGGTGAGGGTAGATCCTGAATAGCGCAAAAAGACAAGTAAGTTCGGAGCCGGCACAGTTCGCAGCACAAAAAGGGGGACGTCACCGCGGGTTCACCCCCAAGGCCAAGTTTCCCCATTTTCATCTAGCACCGGTATTGACCACCAAGTAACATTCTCGAATGGTTGACGGGGCCATCCATTTTTCCCCAAGATGACATCCGACCCCTAGCCAAAAGTCGGTGGGTTGTCACACACAACCCTTGTTGGCATGGCCCGGGGAGCGGTGGGGGGGCCCTCATTTTCCCTCAAACCCCCCTTGCCCAGTTCGTTCCAACACCAGAAAAATGTATGTGCTGTGGTCTGCCCCAAATATACAGTGAGGAAAACTTTCGAGGACAATGGCAAAAAAAGGAGGGGGGGGAAGACATCCGCTGTTTTGCAGAAGTGGGCAAGTAGTGAGGAGGAGGGTTGCATGGGGGGTTATGTTTGCAAGTGGTCGGCCTGTACAGCGCCCGTTGAGGAGGTCGGGGGGGGTGACAGGCAAACACTAATCGATGTACCCCGAAGCATTGCATCCCGGGGGAAAAGCGCATGGCTGGGCAAGATTTTCTGGTCCCAAGTTAAACAAGGCATAAAGTGCCCCAAAGGGAAATTTAGCCACCATGGGCCTCCTTGTGCCCCCTTTATGCCTGGGATGAAGTGGCGCCCTAGGCGGCGCCTCCCATTGTTCGGCCCGGGAAAGCTTTAGTTTTCCTCTACATTAAGTTTAGGGATGGCAGGGAAGGGGGAAAATTTTGGAGAAGAAAAAAGGGGATCTGGAAGTAGGAGTTAATGTTGGGCGGGGATGTAAAAGTTGGGTGTCATAAACTACATGTGTTGTTTAAAAAACCTGTGATGCTATGAGCTCCCAGGGCCAGAGTGTAGAAGGCTTTATCCTTACATTGGGGAAAAAGGGGCGGCAGTTGCTGTCGGCAGTGGCGCAGCCGTAATTCGGTGTGTGCCCCGGGGGTCAGCGGGGTGGCGCAGTGCGAGGTTGGGAGCCAAAAGGCCACGATTTAGACCACCCCCTTTGAGGGGCCAAAAATAGCGGCACAGGGGGCTCCCGGGGCAGCGGCGGAAAAAAGTTTAGTGGCGGGGATTGGTGGGAAAATCCCTACTCGGCAGTGTGGCAGTTTTTTTTTTCAAGACACCAGAGAGGTGAACATGGCATAGTAGAATTGTGGCCAGAAGTAAAGCGTGACCAGGGACCTAACATTGGCCCACAGCCCTGCATCAAAAATCATGCAGCATCACCTACAGTGGCCTGGGAGAAAGGTGTCTCAGAGTGGGGTCCTCCTGTCGCAGCAAAAGCGAGACCCAGTGGCCCTCCCCTTTCAGGGAAAGGGGAAACTTCACAACCTTGCCGAAAAACAACTTCCCGTCTTTTCATAAATTTCCCGGGCCGATACTCCCGTCCCCGCACTCATGTGCCCGCTATACGAGACATTGCCCCAAAAGACAGCAGTATGCCCTGCAATCCCTAAAGTGCAGAAGTGACCGTGTGCTGTCTGGTACTGCAGTCCCCCCTTTTAAAGGGGTGGATCTGCACATTCAAAGAATGGCCCGGAAAATTTGCTTCACTTTGCCATTTTACACGCCAAGCACCCCCTCCTTGAGCAAAAAGAAAAGGAAACATAAACAGAGAAAAATGATATTTGACAGGGGAAAAAAAGATGAACATGAATAAATATATTTACGGGGGAAAATTTATGACAGGGGGAAATTTTATGAACATCAATTTAAAAATTTTAACAGGGGTAAATTAATGAACATGAATAGATTTATTAACAGGGGTAAATTGATGAACAGGGGTAAATTGGTGAACAGGGGAAAATGATGAAAAGGGGGAAAATTATGAACAGGGGGAGAATGATGAACAGGGGGAAACTGATGAACAGGGGGAAATATATTAACAGGGGGGAATTGATGAACATGAATGAATTATTAACAGGGGGGGAAAATTTATGAAAGGGGGAAATTGTGAACAGGAATAAATTATTAAAAGGTAAATTGATGAAAGGGTTAAATATTTAAAGGGGGGGAAAAGATGAACGGGGGGGAAAATTTATGAACATCAAAATTTTATTTTAAAAGGGGTAAATTGTTTAACTGAATACTTTTTTTAAAATGGGTAAATTGGGTAAAAGGGGTAAATTGGGGGAAAAAGGGGTAAATTGGGGTGAACAGGGGAAAATGATGAACGGGGAAAATTTAGAACATCATAAAAATTTTTTACAGGGGTAAAAATTTTGAAAATGAATAAAATTTATTACAGGTGTAAATTGATGAACAGGGTTAAATTGGCGAACAGGGGGGAAATGATGAAAAGGGGGAAAATGATGAACAGGGGGAAAAATTTTATAAAACATGAGTAAAATAAAATTACAGGGGGTTTTTTGTGAACGGGGAAAAAATTTGATGAACAGGGAATAAATATTTTTAAAACCAGGGGGAAATTGAAAAAAAGGGAATTTCATTTTTCCCTTAGGAAAATTTAAATAACGGGGGTTTTAAAATTTTTGGTAAACAGGGGAAAATTTGGTAAAACGGGGGGGAAAATTTTGGGTGAACGGGGAAAATTTGGGGTGAAAAGGGGGGAAAAATGATGAACGGGGGGAAAATTTTTTTGGAACATGAAAAAATTTTTTAACGGGGGGGGAATTGATGAACAGGGAGGAAATTGTTAAACGGGGGAAAATTTGATAAAAATGAAAAAATTTATTAACGGGGGTTTTAAAATTGATGAAGGGGGCAAATTGGCAAAAGGGGGCATATGAGGAAAAGGGGGGAAAATGTTAAACCAGGGGGAATTGATAAACCTGAGAAAATTTTTTAAAGGGGGAAATTTTGGATAAAAACAGGGGAAAAATTAAAGAACGGGGGGAAATTTGATAAACCTTAATGAATATTTAACAGGGGGAAATTGTTGAACATGAATAAATTTATTAAAAAAGGTTAAATTGATGAAAGGGGGAAAATGGGGGGAACGGGGTAAATTGGGGGGAACGGGGGGAAAATGATGAACAGGGGGAAATTGAGGGAACGGGGGAAAGGGCCATTTTTTGATGATCAAAATGGACAGGGGGTTTTTCCCTCTGTGAAATTTTTTATGTCAGTCAGTGGCGTTTTTCCCGGCGCCTTTCCGTTTGCTCAGGCCCTTTGGGGGACACCCTTTTTTGTCCTTCGCCAGGACTACGGGATGGGAAAAAGTCCTTTTCCCTGCTTATTTTCCCGGAAAAGATGCGGATTTTGTTGGGTGGTCAGGGGGTGGAGCGAAAGGCTTTCATATTTTGGCCACTGAGTCCAAATGGGGGCTGAATGGAGGAGGAAAAAAAATTGGGGGAAAAAGCAGTGTCTGGGGAAAATGATTTTGGGTTTTTTTATTAGGGGGACGGAAAGGAGCGGGTCAACCTTAGAATTTTTGGGAAAACAGGAAGATGACCCACGCCCCCTGTGGCAGTATACAGTGGGAGGGAGGCAGGGAGTCGCTCAGGTAATTTTGCAGAGGGCCCGCGCATGCTGATTTCCTGGGGCTAGGACGCTGATTGTTCATCCGGCAGAGGGTGACTTTGGTTCTCCCCCTTTTAGACCCTATTCCCCGGTAAAAAAATGGGAAATTTTTTCACGTCATATATATACTGTTGCCACAACTTTACATATTTTCTTTCATTTTAATTGATACAAAAAAATTGCTACAAAACAATAGAAGCTTTAAAAAAGTATACGGGAACGTTTCGGGTGAAATTTTAAAGTTCAACCATGCGACCTTTCACAGGTGACGGTGTTGTTCCCCTTTAGCGTGCAGCCCCCATCACCTCTGTGCCCGTTTGCCGCACGTTTCGGGGACCGCCCCTTTCAAGGGAATTACAGTTAATTTTGGGGAGGCATTGTAAGAAGATTTGGTTTTTTACCCAAGACGGAGGGGCAAATCAACTCTTAGAGAATCCCATGTAGTCGTGGCCCCGCCTTCTGCCCCGGGGCCTCCTCTATATAGAGGTTGACAGGTGGTTCTTTAATGTATGTACCACTGCCAGGCGTTGTGGAGGGTTTTTGTAATGAGCGTACCCGTCCTTTATCGAAAGAGTTGGAGTTGTTGATGAGAGCTTTGTCCCCTCCTAGTGTTTTTGGGTTTCCCCCAAACCAGCAAAAGCAATGGACCCCAGAACCCCAAAATTGGATTCTTTTGGCTCCCTCCCTCCCCTACTTTTTGGATTCTGCCCCCCCACCTTTTCCAAAAAATTATGCCAGCTGCCCCTTTACCCCCCCATTTTTTCCCAGGGGAAGGTTTACTGCCCCCCACCCCCCCACTCTTCAGGGGCCCAATTACGAAAAAAATTCTGATCTGCCCCCATTCCCCAAACTCAAGTCTCTTCATGCTACTGCCAAGAGCATTTCCTCATTTAAACCACCCCTCGGGTTTTTTCTAATGCGGTTTCCACCCCCCACTCAAAGACTTTGGGCCATATTTTTTTGGTTTCCCTCCTTTTTTTAATTGTGGAGGGCAAAACAAAAACAGAAAATCCCAAATTTTCCATTTACTTTTTTTTGGGGTTTTCAATCCTGTTTTTTCTTTTTTGGCCTTTGGCAATGAATGGATTTTTGGATAGGATCCCCCAAATTTCTCAAAAATTGGTTTCCCGGTCACTTTCCCCGTTTTTTCCGAAAAAAAATTCGTTTGGGTTTGTTTTAAACTTCGGAGTTTCCTTTAAAAAAACAGCTTTTTCCCAGGTCCCCAAAAGCCTGCAGGGTGTTTGTAAAGTTGGGGCCTTTGTTTTAAATATGCAGGGGGACCCTTGGTTTGGGTCTTAAATAAAATTTTTTGGTTTTATATGAAACGCCCCATGCGGGCCGGTCTTAGATGGTTTTCATTTAAAAAAAATTTCCCCTGGGCATTTAAAGGAGGGAAAAACCCTGCCCAAAAAATAAAGGGGGGAATGTGGCCTGATAAAGCCCCATGCCGGGAAAAGCTAAAAAAAACCAAGTGAAAAGTTTGGGGGGCAAATTTGTAAAGGGAGTGTGGAGGGGGGGCCCGGGGGCCCGAAGCAAAAGAGGTCAGGAGTGGCACAAGACATTTCTGGAGGGGCCCCCAAAACAGTATTGGGCCCACAGATTTGGCACAATCACAAAAGTGTGGGGGTTTTGGCCCCAGGGTTTGGGTCGGGAAAGGGCCCCAATTACATTCTGGAGGGGGAAAAAAAAACAGTTTGGGCAAGAGTGGCAAAATCACACAGTGTGGGGGGTTCCCCGGGGGGGAAGCGTATGGGGTTGGGGACGGGTGGCCAAGGGCCTTCTGGAGGGGGGAAAAACATAATTTGGCCCCCCCCCCCCCCCCAAAGAGGGGGGGAAACAATGATAATTTGTGGAGGGGCAGGGCCCCGGGAGAGTATGAGGTAAGCCCGGTGGCACAATGCCCTTTAAAGGAGGGGAAAAAAAAACGTTTTGGGGCACAAAAGTGCAAATCAAAACAGTGTGGGGTTTCAGGGCGGCAGCGGGAATGGGGTTGGGCCCGGGGCACAAGGGCCCATTTTTGGAGGGGGGCCCAAAAAGTATTGGCCACGGGAAGGGGCCCACAATCAAAACGTGTGGGGGTTTACCCCGGGGCAGCAGTATGAGGCCCGGACAGGGGCCCCAAGGGCCTTTTGGGAGGCGGAAAAAAAAAAAACAGTTTTTGGGCACGGTGGCACAATCCCACGTGTGGGGGCCCGGCGGAGCGTTTTGGAGGTCAGCAGTGGCACAAGGGATTCGGAGGTGGCAAAACCAGTATTAGGCCACAGAGTGGCAAATCAACATTTTGGGGGAGGTCCGGCCGGGTCAGCAGTTGAGGTAGACAGTGGAAAAAGGCATTTGGAGGGTGGAAAAACAGTTTTTGGCCCAAAGGGAGGGGCACAACCCCAAAAGGTGGAGGTCCCCGGGGGCCACCCTTTGAGGTCGGGGCAGGGGGACAATGAATTATGGGGGGCCCCAAAAACAGTTTTTAGGCCACGGGAGGGCAAAATGATAAAGTGTGGAGGTCCCCGGCCCGGCACCCAGTATGAGGTAGACAGTGGCAAAATGAATTATGGAGACAAAAAAAAAACAGTATTAGGCCACGAGTGGCAAAACGATACCTTTGGGAAGGTTTCACGGCAGAAAGGAGAAATGGGGTAAAAACCATTTTGGCAAAAGGGACATTATGGGGGGCGGCAGGACTTTTAAATTAAGGCCACGATTTGGCAAAATTTCACGGGGGTGGGGGGCCCGGGGCGGCAGCAGTATAAAGGTCAGAAGTGGCCCAAAAATGGCATTTGGAGGGGGCCCAAAAACCAGTATTAGGCCACGGGAAGTGGCACAAATCACACCGGGTGTGGAGGTCCCCCGGTTTTTTTGGGCGAAAGTATGAGGTCGGGCAGTGGCAAAATTGACATTATGGGGGGGGGAAAAAAACAAAAAAAAAAAAAAAATTTTAACCCACAGTTTTGGCCCCAATCAAAAAGGTGGGGGTCAGGGCCCGGCAGCCAGTTGAGGTCGGGCGTGGCACAAGGGACATTATGGAGGCAAAAAAAAAAAAAAAAAAAAAAAAAAAACATTTTTAACCCACAGGTGGCAAATGATACGGGTGTGGAGGTCACGGGTTGGGGAGCAGTATGAGGTCAGGACAGTGGCCAAATGAAAAAATTCGGGGAGGTGGCAAAAACGGGAGTGGGCCACAGTGTGGGGGGCCCCGGAGCACCCAAGGGCCCAGCAGCATGATTTCAGCCCGTGGCACAATGACCGTGGGGGAGGGACGACAGGAGTCACAGCAGCAGTTTGAGGTCGGGAAAGGAGGGGGGCCCCAATGAAATTCTGAGGTGGCAAAAATTTAGTATTGGGCCACAGAGCGGCAAAATTTAAACTGAGAGCGGGGGGTGGGGGCCCGGGGGCCCCATGAGGTGGCCCAGGGGGCCCACAAGGCCAGAAAAGTGGGGGTGTTTGACAGGGCAAAAGCATGAGGTCGAGAGTGGAAAATTGACATTTTAAGGGTGGAAAAAATTAGTTTTAGGCCCAGAGGGGCCAATGACTGGGGAGGGAAAGGGTCACGGCGGCAGCAGCATGAGGTAGGGCAGGGACAATGAAGAGGGGGGGTGGTGTAAACAGGGCAAAAAGCGGGAGGTCAGAGAGTGGCCAAAAATGCCCATTCGGGCAGGGGGAAAAATTAGTATTAGGAAACAGGGGGCCCACAATGACTGACGGGGGAAAGGGGTCCCCGGCCCCGGCCAGCAGCATGGGTCAGGCAGTGGCACTTGACAGGGGAGTGGGGGGGTGATGACAGGACCCAAAAGCATGGGTAGAGGTGGCACAATAAACATTCTGCGGGTTTGGAAAAATAGTTTTAGGCCACGGGAGCGGAAATGAGGGAGAGGGGGGAGGTCAGGGGGGCAGCAGATGAGGTCAGGCAGTGGCAAAATTTGCCCGGGAAAAGTGGAGGGGGATGACAGGGAAAAGGCATGAGGTCAAAAGAGGGGCCCACAATGAATTTGGAGGGGTGGCAAAAACTTTTTAAACAGGCCCGGCAGAGTGGCACTTTTGCACAGTGTGGATGTCAGGGCCCCAACAGAAACCGCAGCGCAGCATGAGCAATAGAGTGGCACAATGACAGGGGTTTGGGGTGGGGGTGGCAATCCCAGTCCTGGGAAAGACGGTGGTAGGCAGATGGGAAAAACTACCCAGCAGATGTGTGGAAATTCAGGCGGGTGGCCCGGCTTTCAGAATATTTGGCTGAGGCAGGTATTTTAAAAACCCAGATTGACCCCAAAGGCTTTGGGGGCGTGTGGAAATCGGGCCGAACCCACCCTGTTCATCTTGCCCAAAGGGTCAGTCGTTCAACTTTTTCCCGTGGAAAAGCGGGTTCCCCTTTTGGGGGTTTAAGATGGCCCCCCCGCACTGACCCCCCGCTCTGAGGGAAACACTTTGGCGGGGAGGAACCCTTCCCCCATGCAAACTGGGGCAAGTTGGGGCCCCACACATCCCATTTTTGGCCCTGCCCAGTAGTCCAGCGGATTTTTTAAAACTGGGGTGGCAGAGTGTTTGTCCAAGTGGGCCCAAAACCCTTTTTGGTTCGGGGAATCCCTCCTTGGCCCGGGCTGTGTGCTTGTTGCGGGTTTGACTGCCCCCCTCATAGGGGGGTTTAAAGGGAAGCTGCATTAGTGCCCCAGATTTTGGTTACGGGTGATGGAGCTGGTACGTTTCCTACCCCCCCACCTTCCCCCCCAAGCCGCCCCCCAGTGGGTTAAGGGGAGCGCTAAAGGAAACCCCCCCGGTGGGACCGGGTTCCAGGGGGGGGACGATGCCGCCCCATAGGCAGCGGCCCAACTGTTTTGGGGAGGTTTTCCCCTTTATAGTATTTGATTTGTTTCCCCCTTAAAATTAGGGGGGAAAAGGCCCCCATTTTGGCCCGGGTTAGGGGGGGGCCCAAATTTAGGGGGGGAGAGCCAGAAGTCATCCCTCTCCCGGTTTGCTGATATTGGGGCTGTCACTAGCCAGGAAAAATAAGCATGGGCGGGACTTTCTGAACAAGGGGATTTCCGAGGGGCCCCCGCCTCCTTTTCCCATGTTACGGGCCCGGTGTTTGGGGGTTTTCATTCCCTGGGTTTCTATCTCCACCACCCCCTTCCAGTGCTCCTGTCCCCCTTCTTGTACTGGGGTTAGAAAATTTCCCTAAATTTAAAGGAAAATGTTTTTTCGGGGCTCCAATGTCCCCTCCCTCCCCCTTTCCTCCATTTCAGCCCCCAAAAACTCATGTGGCACGGATGTGGGTCGCCACATTCCAGTCCCCTGTCCAGACAGTTTTTTCAGCATTTTGTTTCCGGGGAATAAAAGCTTTGGAATGCCTTTAAATTACCCCTTTTGTCCGGGGAAAGGGAAAAATAACGTGGCCCTCCTCGAAGGGTTTTTAAACCCAAAAGGCAGGTGTCACGATGAGCTGACTGGCTGACATAAAAATTTAAAACAGGGGAGTTTTCTGTCTCCCTGGATCACAAAAAAATCGTTAAGGGCCCTTTCTTGTTATACAGTCGGTCCAAATGGCAGGGGGGAATTCCAGGGGGGGAAAAATCGCATATCAGGCTTTGTTGGGGGGGGCCCCGTTCTGGGCGGGCAACCGAGGAGGGGGTTTCCGGGTTTTGTAGAAGGGAAAAAGTCCCAATGAAAATTTTTCCTGGCCATTTTCAAAATGTTTAAAGTCGGTGGAAGACTTCGGGAACCTTTTTAAAACCAGTTTGGGAAACACTTTTGGGGCCTTTTGCAGGGCGAGGGGGACCACCCCTCCTGGTTGCAGCGGGGGACACACATGTTCCTCCTTTTTGTCCGTCCCCTGGTTCCGATTTGCATTTGGGGGAAGAAAGCCACCCCATGATTTTTTTCCCTTGAAATGAGCGGAGAGTTCCCCCCCTTGTTGTGATTTTCGTTCCCCGAGGCAAGCTGGGTTTAGAAGGGGTAAACCCCGGTGTCCCTTTTAAATGGGGTATGATGGACCCAGTATTTTGGGGCTGAGATGGTGGTGGGGGTGGAGGAGGAGGGGCGGCCCCTTGGCGCAGGGCAGCAGTTTAAACAAGTGGAGGGGGGGGGAAAGGGGGCGTTCCTGTCCAAGTTGTTGGGGGCCCTGGGCGGGGAAGACATTCACCCCAGGGGGCCCGTAAAGGGACATTTTAGGGCCCCCTGACCGTATTCCGTCCAGAGGGCCCGCGCTGCCTTTTGTCCCTTGGAAAAAAAACCGATAAGCTAAGGACGGGAACTTTTGTTTACATATTTATGAATTTGGGGTACTCCCTTTTTGGAAAAAAAAATTTAAGGGGCTTGGAACTCTCCATCTCGGTCGGCAAACCCATTGGGTTTCTCTGAAGGGTTTGCAGGTCCACCTTTTGGGAAAGGGGAGGGACTGCAGAAAAAAAGGGGGAAAGGAAAGCCCGGTCAGCTGCTGCCCTTAGGAGGGTTTTTGGACGCATACTGTTGTTTTTTTAAAATCGCCTCTTGAAGGGATGCGGGGCCCCCAATGGTGGGAGGAGCAGGGCTTGGAGGGAGAGGATGTCAAAGAGAAACGGGTTTCCCTTCTGCAGAGGGGGGGGAAAGCTTGATTGGTTTGAAAGGGCTTGCGTGCCACGGGCCCCGCGGGCTGGGGGCTGGGGGCCCAGGATGGACCCACCACATTTGAGAACGTTTCTCCCAGGACCGGAGGGTGCCCGTGATGTTTTGACGCGGGCCTTGTCCCAAACTTTTAGCCCCGGGCCCGTTCATTTTCTGCCCCCGGGATTCTCCCTTACCCAATTGGGGTCCTCCGGGTCTTACCCAAAAAAATGCCAAAACCCCCCGAGTAGCTGTTTTTACCCCCAAAACCCCCCCCGCACTGAGTGACTACGGGTCCGCCGTTTGTCGCTGACCCCTGTCCCAAATATGTTTTGGGCCCTGGAAGCGGGTTTTTTACCCCGTGGCGCTTGGTCCCGACCTACACTGTTTGCCCCCCCTGCTGATCCCGGGCCACAAACCCACTTGCTGGCTGCGCCGCTCCCAGACGGAAAGTGACGCCCTCTTTTTTTTGCGATGATAAAGCCCTTGCTTCCCCCCGGGGCCCCCAATTGGGGTGGGTAATCACCATCTATTTGTGTTTCTTTGTCACACTTTTCCCCCCAAAACCGGTCTTGGTTAACCCGGGCTGCCCTCTCCCACTGACCTCCCATGCCACTCCCCAAACATCTTACTTTCCCGGCCTACTGCAAAAAGTGGGGATAGGGGCCCCCTTTTCTTCGCTCCCAAAGTAGTGTGACTCCCCTTCAAATTGTTCCCCCTGTTTTAAAAGTGGCGCTGAGCCCAGACCAATAGTGATCCCGGGGTGAGGGAAACTGGATGGGGCAGAGGGGGGCCCTTGGGGGGCAGGTGAGGGCCCCGGGACCCCCCCCGGGCCATCCCAAACAAAGTGTTGTGTCTGAGGTTCCCCCCGATCTTGGCTGGGGTTTTTCAGATGTCATCTGGGGGAAAGGAGGATGATAGTAAACCCAAATTTCAAAAACCCCGGGGGTTGTGAAAAAAACAAAAGGCCGTTTAGATACCAGCGGGGGTTTTTGGGGCCCCCCGGGAGTGACCCCTGCTGCGCTTTCCCCTTGCTTTTGCTGCGACCGGGGCCCCGTTTTCAAAAAGGGTTTGGCCCACTGCCACTGCAGTTGCAGAGCCTTTCCCCCCTCTGTTTTGCATACTGTTTGTTCTAAAATGTACCCGACACTGTTTGATGAAGCTATCTGTTTTATGATAAAATTTACAACCCCGGTTTTTTACTCCAAATGAACCCCCGTTTAAAAAGTTGGGTAACCCTTTTTGGGTATAAAATTGCCCCTCCCCCAATTTGGCCCGGGAAAAAATTTTCTTTGGGTTTTTTGGGGTGTTTCAAAGCACTGTGTGTTTTACTAAAGGGAAAAAACACCAAAAGGGGTTTTAAATTTAAACCCTTGCTTGGGGAATTATGTAACCAAAGAAAAATGTTTATATTTCGGTTTGAAAAAAAACGGTTTATTTTTGTCAGGGACAGCCCGCCAAAAAAAACGCTTAATTTTCCCCTGGGTTTTAAATTTTCGCCAAAGAATTGAGCCGCCCAAACAAGAGTAGGGTGTTTTTAAATTTCGTGTTTTAGCAACAACAAGAGATACGTTGTTAAATTTTCTTTGCTTGTGAATTAGGCTACCAAAAAAAAATATTTATATTTGGCGGGTTTAAAAAAACAAATTTTTTTTTTGTCAAACACCCAGCAAAAACAACGCTTAATTAAACCCCCCTGGATGTAAAATTTCGCCCAAAAAATTGAGCCCCACAAATAGTAGGGTTTTTTACCCAAAAACGTGTTTTTCGCCAACCCCAACAAGGAATAAGTTTTTTAATTTGCCCTTTTTTTGTGAATTAGGGGTACCAAAAAAAAATTATATATTTGGCGTTGAAAAAAACAGTTTATTTTTGTTTAAGGGACACCAGCAAAACCAAGCTTAATTTAACCCCCGGGGTGTAAAAATTTCGCCAAAGGAAATTTAGGGCCCCACAAATATTGGGGTTAAATTGGTGTTTTTACGCCACACAAAAGGATTTTCCCGTTGTAATTTTCCTTTTGCTTGTGAATTAGGTACCAAAAAAATATATATTTTATTTTTGGGGTTTTAAAAAAAACGGTTTTTTTTTTTGTAAGCAAAAAAGCAAAACAACGTTTTAAATTTAAACCCCTTTTGGGGGTAAATTGGCCAAAAAATTGGCCCCACAAAAGTAGGGGGTTACAAAATTTCGTGTTTTCTAAGCCAAAACAAGAAAATACGTTTTTTTAATTTGCCCTTTGTTGTGGGAATTTTGGGTACCAAAAAAAAAAAAATTTTATATTTGGCGTTGAAAAAAAAGGGAAATTTTTTTTTTGTCAGCACACCCGAAAAAACGTTAAATTTTAAACCCCCCGGATTAAAATTTGGGGCCCCAAAAAATTGAGCCGCCAAAAAACTAAATTGGGTGTTACAATTGGGTGTTTTTTACGCCAAACCCAAAAAGGATTTCGTTTGTTTTAAATTTTCCTTTTCTTGGGAAATTTGGCTACCAAAAAAAAATATTATATTTGGCGTTTAAAAAGACGGTTTAAATTTTTGGGCCGCACAAAACCCGCAAAACCCAAAGCTTAATTAACCCCCGGATGTAAATTGCGCCCCAAAAAATTGGCCGCCAAACTTGTAGCGGTTACAATTGGGTTTTTCGCCACACAACAAAAAAGATACGTTTTAAATTTTCCTTTTCTTGTGAAATTTGGCTACCAAAAAATTATTTATATTTGGCGTTGACAAAAAGGCAGTTTATTTTTGTAGCACACCCGGGAAAAAACGTTAATTAACCCCCCGGGTGAAAAATTTCGCAAAGAATTTAGCCCCCACAACTTTGTAGCTGTTAAAAAAATTGGGGGTTTTTCCCACGCCCCAAAAAAAAGAGATTTCAGTTGTAATTTTCCTTTTTCCCTTTTGAAAATTTTGGCTCCAAAAAAAATTTTTTTATATATTTGGGCGTTGAAAAAAAACAGTTTATTTTTGTCCGCACCAGCAAAACAAAGTTAAATTAACCCCCGGGTGTAAAAATTTCCAAAAAAGAATTTTTTGCCCCACAAACTTGTAGGTGTTACAATTGGGGTTTTTTTTACGCCCCCAAAAAAGGGGATTTAAATTGTAATTTGCCTTTGCTTGTGAATTTTGGCTACCAAAAAAATTAAAAATTTTTATTTGGGGTTTAAAAAGAGGTTTATTTTTGTCAGCAACCCGCAAAAAAAAACGCTTAATTTTAACCCCCTGGATGTAAATTGCGCCCCCAAAAAATTTAGCCGCCAAAATTTGTAGCGTGTTACAATTTGGGGTTTTTAAAGCCCCCAAAAAGGATACAGTTGTTAAATTTTCCTTTGTTGTGAATTAGGCTACCCCAAAAAAAAAATATATTATTTTGGGTTGAAAAAAAACGTTTTTTTGGGCGCACCCAGCCCAAAAAAAACCCCTTTAAATTTAAAACCCCGGATGTAAATTTTCGCCCAAAAAATTTACCCCCACAACTGAGCGGGTTACAAATTTTGGGGTTTTTTACGCCCCCAAAAAAAAGAGATACAGTTGTAATTTGCCCCTTTTTCTTGGTGAATTTGGGGTACCAAAAAAATTATTTAAATTTTGGGGGTTTAAAAAAGACGGGGGTTTTTTTTTTGTCAGCCCCCAGCAAAAAACGTTAATTAACCCCTGGGTGTAAAAATTTGGCCAAAAAAATTGGCCCCACAAACTAGTAGGTGTTCAATTGCGTGTTTTTACGCCCCCCACAACAAGAGATTTCGTTTTTTAATTTTTCCTTTTGTTGTGAATTAAAGGTACCAAAAAAAAAAAATATATATATTTGGCCCTTTTAAAAAGAGGTTTTTTTTTTGTCGCAACAGCAAAACAACGCTTAAATTTAAAAACCCGGATGTAAATTGCGCATAGAATTCAGCAGCCAAAAAATTTAAGTGGGATTTTTATTCTAAAAAACGCTGTTTTCCCTTTAAAATGGAATCCCAAAAAAAGGAAAATGGTTAGATCCCCCTTTTGGTAAATTTAATGTAAAATTTCAGCTTCAGTGGAGCCCCACTGGGGGTTTTAGATCCCAAAACCCCCAAAAAAACAGAAATTTGCACATTCGAGAAAAGTCTCTGAAAACAAAACTGAGGGGCACCCCACAGAAAACGTGGGATAAAAAATCAGTTCTTCCCGGGAAAACGCTTCACCCCCAGCAGCACCTTCCCTGTCAGTACAGGGGAGGGAGTTTTGAGTTCCAGCGGCCCGGCGGTTTATATAGGCGGTGGTCACAGAATTCCCGGGGTTTGATTGGCCCTTTATCTCTTTCAATGTTCCCTCAGGGTATGCCCTTTTTCCTCCCCCGAAAGGCCTTTTTCCCCCTTTTTAGGCCCTGTGCTCGCAGCCTTTTTTCAATCAAAAGCACACTTCGTTCACCCGAAAATTACCCCCAAAATTTTTATTCCCCGGGCCGAACCAAAGTTTTCCTGAAATTTCTAAAAGGGAATTTTACTTCGTTAGAATTTAATTCGCCATCTCTAATTAATTTACCAAATGGGAAAGGGAGACACTGAAAGATTAAAAGAAAAACCAAAAAGATTGGTATAAATGCAAAAATTTTGATGACAAAATTTTTCCCCTCTTTTGGGGGGGGTCTAAATGTATCAGCATTTAAAGGAATCACCAAAAATTTAAAAAAAAAAATTAACTGTTTTTCCAAAAAAAGCAATATGCCAAGAGATGAAATTTTAATGTTGTGGGGAAAAAAAAACAAAAAACTGGGGTTTTTTACACAGAATTTTCCCCAAAAAAATGAATAAAATTTTTCTCTTGGCCCCAAAGTTAAATTTTGGTTTTTTAGGCATGTATGTGGCAGAAAATTTCACAAACCTTTTTTTTTCACCCAATTAACCCACAAAACAAGAGGAGAAAAATTTAAACCTTGGATATTAAACAGCCCACAGAAAAAATCTTTATGAAATTTTAGGAATATTTGGGGCAAATAAATACGCACCCCCCCTGTATTTCACTCAAAATTTTCCCCCAAAAACACTTAATTTAAACCCTTGGATATGAAAGGGGGTCCGAATTGGGCCCGAAGGGAAAATTTTGTGTATATGGGGGTGAAAAAAAAAGCTGTTTTTTTATACAAAATTTCACCCAAATAACAAAGGGGTTCATTTAACCCCTTTGGGTATGAATGCGCCCCCAGAAATGACAGAAGGGAAATTTTGTTGTAAAAATTGGGGGGGGAAAAAAACCAAATAAAATAAAAAATATCCCCTGCAAAAGGCTTAAATTTAACCCCTTTGATATTTTTAAAAGCGCTCCAGAAAAAGAACAGATTAAATTTTGGGTGAAAAATATTGGGGTAAAAAAAACCCCCACTGTGTTTTTACTCCAAAAAGGACCCGTAAAAAGGCGG